>JAXIVJ010002324.1:97500-112321 GCA_036785665.1 Chirona hameri
CGTTCCTGAGATATAGAATAGGGGTGTGTACGTGCGCACGTGCAGAGGCACCCCATCCCTGACTTGTGGGAAACTGGCAGTTGAGAGGTCCCTAACCACACACCAAATTTGAACACAATCGGCTCAGCCATTCCTGATATATAGAATAGGGGTGAGCACGTGCGCACGTGCAGAGGCACTTCACCCCTAACTTGTGGAAAAGCAACGGCTGAGAGGTCCCTAACCACACACCAAATTAGAACGCAATCGGTTCAGCCGTTCCTGATATATAAAATAGGGGTGTGCACGTGCAGAGGCACCTCACCCCTGACTTGTGGAAAATTGGCGGCTGAGGGGTCTCTAACCACACACCAAATTTGCACACAATCGGCTCAGAGTTTTTGCGAGAAAACACTTTTCAACACCCCTCACGCAGCACGCGCCACGCGCAGTGGCAGTCACCCACACGAGTCGGTACTGGTCTCAAACAGGGTAGGTTGGATGGGGCTGCTCAGCAAAGAAGTCAGCTTGTCAATCGGACGTTTGTTGCAGAGATATGAGCTTCTCAAAAGCGTCGCCACGGGTTGGGCCGGGCCGGGCCGGGCCGCTCATATTCAGATTGTCCCCATATACCACGGAAAGACGAGCGAGCGCGAAGCGCTCGCTCGTAACAACGCTGTAATGCCTGTTTTGTTCGGCGTATTGGACAAGTTTCATGTCTCGTAACCATATAATTATTTGGAAACTTTTATATATTATTTTTCATAAAAAGACGATGGTGTTGTTAATTTATCTCAAAAAGTGGTATAAATACCTTAGAAAACTAATAACTCTATTTATACGTGTTGCCCTCTGATTGGTCATAATCGTGTGACGTCACACATGGTGATTCAGTCGTCCTACAAACGCCATTAATAGGTGAGCGGGTATTTTTTTTGCTCGAAGATTCAGCTTGTGATTAGTTGATGTAGTGGTGAAAATGGACGGAAAAATGGATATATTACTATTGTTTCCTGATATAAAAACGCAACAATGACTTCACCAAATGCGGTATTCATCGGCCTTCCGATGTCAAACAAGAAACGAAAGCTGTGGTGTGCTGCGGCTCGCAGAAGTGGCGTTATTGTCGTGGCCATGAATAAGTGGCCCTACTGCCCTATAAAAGCTCCGAAGTCCTCGCATAATGCCACCTACCTCGCATAATGCCACCTACCTGTTGATTGCTTCTCACGTTACCGTATAGGCGTCTGCATGCGAAGCCGAGAAGTAATTTTATATCTTAAAAAAATATTATTTATACATGGAAGTTTAACTTGACCAAATGCACACGCTCAATTATTACATTGGTGTTCCCACAGTGGTGGAAACTGAGGTGCATTGCTGCAAGCGATACAAGTATACAAGCAATGTCTGCTTGTTTCAAAGTGGAGAATAGGGTTGTACGTTGGCGCAGGCTGCTCATGATCCCGACATTTGATAATTTCAGAACTTAAAAATGACACTTGTAACATACCAACGTTTTGGTGTGCAAATTTTCAAACACATCCATTGAGTAGTTGCAAAAATACGCCCCCGAGAACATGGTTACGGTCATGGTTACGGCAGATGATCAACCATGGCCAAATTGGGCCAAACATCATGTGTGACGTCACGACCGTTTGCGCATCAAGATCATTTTTTAACAATGGATTTTTGCAAACTTTGTTAATTTGTTTATACTGCAACTATATGCATCTTTCGACAAAATTACTGCAATTTAGTATATTTTATTTATTTTGGTTAATTTTAAGCCAAAAAACGTGAAACGTGAAACAACGTGAAACTTGTCCATTCGGGTCGGCAAAGCATGCCACCAAGTATCATGTTATTATATAAATTATCGAAGAACAAGCTGCGCTTGAAAGGCACTCTCGTTTGACGGTTCACAGGTTGATAAATGCAATTTGCCAACGATTCAGTGTAACCCCAAATACGTTAACGGCACCACCGACGCCGACGGCGCCGCCACCGACGCCGACGGCGTCGCCTCTTGAAGCAGGCGGGGAACGCTAGAAGGCAAGCGGGGACCGCTTGTCCAATTCACTAATTGTCTAGCCGTGCGTCTGTCCGTGTGTCCTCGTTTCTTTAGCCACACGCACAGCACAGCCGGCAGCATCTATGACGGTGAAATTTGCACACACGGCAGTTTCAAGCTTCGTGACGATCCATGGTAAAAAATGAAGTAGCTCCGATGTCTGTGTCGGTCACAGCACGCGCCAGAAGGGGGAATGTTTTTCCATTGGTTCAACATGCAGAAGACAAAAACGAGCTAAATGTGTGTTTAAAATGTGAAACAACGCGAAACATGTAAACATGGTTGAAACATGGGAATTTGACTTATTTTAATTTGAGATTGACTTATTTTAATTTGAACCAGACTTATTTTAATTTAAAGTTAAGAAGGTGTAGAAATCAGTTTTCCCACAGACACAGACAGACATTTACTAGGAAATTGAGTCAACTATTTGGCGGTAATCTTGCATGGCAATAATGCCAATAAACGCGGTAATTTGCGATCATTGTTTTATTATCGTGCATAACAGTGCCAACTGGTGCCCGCATCAGAGAATAGGTACTGCACCGTTACAGGTCCGCACCGCACCCTACCAATCCGCACCGCACCAAATCCGCGCCGGCTTCTCCAAATCCGCACCAAATCCGCGCCAGCTTCTCCAAACCCGCACCAAATCCGCCACCAGCCAGGGCAGGCCCGCACCGACGAGATCTCGTCAAAAATGTCATACTTCGCAAATGCAGTCTGGTTAGAATGTCAAGCCATTAGAAGTGTTCATTCAGGAATGGAATGATTATATGCCATTATTTTACTTGAGGTATGCCATCAGCTACAGGCATGAATTGTATCTGTACTATGAACATTCCTTGATGGATTTACTTTTATCCTTGACAGTAATCTGTCAGTTATGCCTCGGAATACACAATGAAGTACAAACAATATCTAGGTAGGACGAGGACGCAAGATTCGGTCATATCATTATAACTGTTTTGTGGAGATTCTGTTAAAGGGATATTGCCACCTCGCAGGCCAATATGGAGTTTTTGGTGTGTATCGGTAGATTAAGCGTGTCCGATTTTACCTGCAAAATTTGGTTCCCGAAACTCCCCCCTTATATTTATAAAAAAATTGCACCACTCATGAATGGTACAAATTCGTAAAATTGGAGTCGCCTCATCACTATTTAGAATCACTTCTTTGCGGACTATGATTTGCTTTTAGGTGCTGCAGGAGCAAGTTTGAGCTCGAGCATACACGATTGTTGATCCTCACCATTCATTTAAGTTGTTTTTTAGAAATCCTTCGGAGGTGGCAATATCTCTTTAATAGAGCTAATGGGTTGGGGCACCGCCCACATAACACAGACACATGGTAACCACATGGTAACCAATAACCATGTGGACCAGCCCACCTTTTCCATGTGGTGCCTATATGGTTTTGTAAGACGTTTCTGCATGGTTACCATATGGGCTAGAACAAGGCCTTTTCACCCCCTTAAACCCACATGGAGCCCATATGGGTATGTCCATGTCATTCCCGTGTTCACACGCACCCACCTAAGCCCATATGGGACCCATACCGATCCCATGTGCATTCCCATGCCCATGTGAGCCCACGTAGCCCATCTGAAACCCATGTGGTAACCACGGGGGGGGGGGGGGGGTGTTGTGTTATGTGGGCGGGTATACTAATTATTCAGAAAAAAATGACCAGAATTGACATGATCTATTAACTCACACCCCACTGGGCCTCCGAGTTTTCCACACCCGGCTGGGGGGGGGGGGGTGTTATGTGGGCGGGTATACTAATTATTAAGAAAAAAATGACCAGAATTGACATGATCTATTAACTCACACCCCACTGGGCCTCCGAGTTTTCCACACCCGGCTGGGGGGGGGGGGGGGGGGGGGTGTTATGTGGGCGGGTATACTAATTATTCAGAAAAAAATGACCAGAATTGACATGATCTATTAACTCACACCCCACTGGGCCTCCGAGTTTTCCACACCCGGCTGGGGGGGGGGGGGGGGGGGGAGCGGTGAGCACACCCCACTGGGCCTCCGAGTTTTCCACACCCGGCTGGGGGGGGGGGGGGTGTTATGTGGGCGGGTATACTAATTATTCAGAAAAAAATGACCAGAATTGACATGATCTATTAACTCACACCCCACTGGGCCTCCGAGTTTTCCACACCCGGCTGGCGGGGGGGGGGGGGGGGGGGTGTTATGTGGGCGGGTATACTAATTATTCAGAAAAAAATGACCAGAATTGACATGATCTATTAACTCACACCCCACTGGGCCTCCGAGTTTTCCACACCCGGCTGGGGGGGGGGGGGGGGGGGGTGTTATGTGGGCGGGTATACTAATTATTCAGAAAAAAATGACCAGAATTGACATGATCTATTAACTCACACCCCACTGGGCCTCCGAGTTTTCCACACCCGGCTGGGGGGGGGGGGGGTTATGTGGGCGGGTATACTAATTATTCAGAAAAAAATGACCAGAATTGACATGATCTATTAACTCACACCCCACTGGGCCTCCGAGTTTTGCACACCCGGCTGGGGGGGGGGGGGGGTGTTATGTAGGCGGGTATACTAATTATTCAGAAAAAATGACCAGAATTGACATGATCTATTAACTCACACCCCACTGGGCCTCCGAGTTTTCCACACCCGGCTGGGGGGGTGAGCGGTGAGCACACCCCTTCCTCTCGAACTTGGCTCAGCTATGGGGGAATAGGTGAAATATGAAAATACTGTTTGATAGCTTATCAAAATCATGTATCTATTCAGCCTTTTTTGGCTTAGGTCAATGTTGATGTCACCAGAAGTCATCGAAGGTCAAACTTTCCAATTTTAGGACTTTGCTCTAGAAAACCCCAAATATCTTGGGAACTATGATGCCTTGTAGTAAACAGAAAAACAATCAAAAGCTCTTGATGATTTAAATCACTATTGGTGTCCTCAAATTTTACATAAAATGAAGAGTTTTGGCTCCAGGGGTCATCAAAGGTCATGCTGACTGTTTTTGGTTTAACAAAAATCACCAATAACTTTTTACCTAATACAGATACTGCAATAATTTGTATGTCATCGTGTTTGTCTCGTAAAGGCACTTTGCTCCATATTCATGATGACTGGGTTAGGTCAACTTCAAAACTTGACCTCAGGTCAAGGTCAAATGGTGACCAAAGTAGGTCATGCTGCATATTGGGAGACGTGACTCGACGTGACAAACACTGGCATCAGTTTCACCTCTCCATCTTTCTTCTGGCGAGAGTTATTGGCAGAAAATGTTGGTGACCTGATATGACCTCCACTGACCTTGTATGGGTCGCTGTGCAAAACTTTAACCTGGGTGATCACAAATTGCCTATGATAACATGATATAGAAGGCATTGAACTGATTTGATGCTTATCCTCAGAATAGGAATGATTTGTATAGTTTCCCCATTGATTTATAATGGGGAGGTCACATTATTTACCCGATCTTAGGTCACGGGTTTCGAAAATCTGACATATATTGTAGGTATTTATAACCTTATGAAATCCTGTGAGTTTTTGTTCTGTTCCCTTTCCAAGATAGACCAATGTTGGTGGCGTGCGGTCAGGAACGCTCGAGCGAGCCATCACTGGTAGTGGTTTCACTTTGAGTACCAGCTGATTTGGGGTAAACGGACATGTTTCGCAGACCATTTTCCGATTATTTGTGTTTCCTCGTGCTCTGTGCAGAAAAGTTTGAAACTCCAAACACTCTGATTGTCAGTATTGTATTTAGTTCCGATCTGACTGCCCACACAGCCCATACACGAATGCGGGAGACCCGCCTGCCCGCTCCCCTCTCCTGCCTACGCCCCGCCGCCGCGTGCCGGGCCCTTCTCGCCGGGCGGCGTCGCTGCCGGCGCCTCACCCTCTCCGCCAAAGAGCGTCTCGATGGCGGCCAGCGAGAGGCCCCTGGTCTCGGGCAGCACGAGCAGCGTGAACACGCCGGCCGCCGCCATGATGACGGCGTGCGTCAGGAAGAGGCCGCTGGCGCCCAGCGCTGCCAGCGTTTGCGGGAACGCCAGCGTGGCCAGCATGGTGAACACGTTGAAGCCGAACATAACCAGCGAACCGCCCAGCTGGCGCATGCGCAGTGGGAACATCTCGCCGACCAGGCAGAAGGGCAGGCAGGCGAGCGCCGAGGAGTAGACAAAGCCGGCGCCGAGCAGCAGGACGATGGGCAGCGCCGGCACCTGCTGCAGCACGGGCAGCTGGTAGTAGGTGGCCAGGCCGAGGTAGCAGAGCGCCACGCCACCGCAGCTGGCCAGCAGGAGCACCCGCCGGCCGAGCCGGTCCACCAGCGTGGACGTGACGAGCACGGCGAGCACGCGGATGGCGCAGAACAGGATCGAGCACACTGTCGCGTCCAGCTGGATGCCCGCATGGCGGAAGAACTCGAGCGAGTAGGATAGGATGGCCATGTAGCCGGAGAAGCTGTTGAACAGCACCAGCGTCATGACGATGCCCAGCGGCAGCAGGTTCTTCCGTCGGGTGAGCAGCTGGAGTGTCTCCCGCCAGCTGCCAGCCGCATGTTCGCCGTCCAGCGTGGTCGTGTCGGCCAGCTCCAGGTCCAGGTCGAACGCGGCCGCCGACCGCTTGGCGTCGGCGATTCGTCCGCAGCTCAGCAGCCACATGGGGTCGTCTGGCAGCAACGCCAGCATGGCGCCGGTGGGCAGCAGTGACACGGCGCCGCAGACGGCCGCCAGCCAGCGCCAGCCGAGCACCTCGCCCAGCGCCACCACGCTGATGATGGCCCCCACGCAGATGATGTCGGCCATGATGGTGAGCGTGCCGCGGTAATGCGGCGACGACGTGCCGCTGATGTAGAGCACATACACGCCGTACGAGAGGCCGCTGGTGAGCCCGATCACCAGCCGGCCCGCCATCAGAACCGGGAAGCTAGTGGCCAGCGCCACCAGGGTCTGACCCAGCGCCAGCGGCAGCAGCGAGTACAGCATGGTGCCGCGCGGCCCGAATCTGGCCGAGACGCGGCCGCCCAGCAGGCAGCCGAACGCCGTGCCGAGGTACAGGATCGAGTTGAGCCAGACGCGCTGGTCGTCTGCGAGCTGCAGCGCGCCGCCACCGCCGTCGGCCGTCTTCCTGAGCTGCCAGTTTGCCACCACCCCCCAGCCGACGGCGTAGGAGTTGGTGGCGCAGGCATGGCTCGCGGCCACGGCGGCGGCCAGCTGGAGCGGCAGCCGGCCGCGGCTCCGCTCCGGCGCCTCCCCGGCCTCCTCTGGGCGACCCATGCTGACTCGGCTGCGGTGTGGCGGGGCGCTGCTCTGCTGACTGGCTCGGCGGCTGGTCCGGCCCTCCCAGCTGCTGCGGTCGCCTCGGAGAGTTGTGTTGGAACTCACACCGATTGGGCGGCCGGTGTCGGTTATAAGGCCGCCAGCAGTCGCGGCGGAGAATATCTCCCGCGCGGGGGTGAGGAGGAATACGATAGCGGGTGGAGGGTGTCGTCGGGGGAGCTGAACCTCGTGCAGGGTCGTGCTGGTGACGGTGTGTCCGCGGCGGAGACAGGCGGATACAGTCGGTTCAGACTGGCCGTGTCACGCCCGAACCTGCATTGTCTGACTGTGTTCGTTGTTCTGGCTTTTTTCGCTGTTTTCGCTGGCTGGTTTCGTTTTTCTCTCGGCTGGGGCGACGTCCGGACGCAGACGGCGGCGAGATTAGTGCGGTATTGGTGTGACCGCTCATGCGTTGACCTCAGGTGGAACGGGTACAGTGTATGGCCGGGCAGCGGCGTGGTGACAGCGCAGGAAACACGAGACGCGAGGCGCAAACCACCGCAGTGGAGACCACACGCCTGTCAGACCGGTCTCATTCTTAGTGAACAATGTTCAAGGGCATGGCAGATATTCATTTCGCACTTCGACGCCACTCATCTCTTGGTACGCAAACCTTTGTACGCAAATATTCGCGCTGTTTGGAAACGAAAATAGCGTGAGAGAGTTAGATGAAGAGAGGACGGCTGAAGTCAGGACTTTGTATCGCCCGCACCCTTTCCAGTCCACCAGTCCGGCATCCTGATGGCTACATCCCCATGCATCATTCGTCGTCGTTTTTTCTTCTTTATCACTCTCACTCTTCCTCTCTTCGTACTTATTCACTACTCATTCGTTTTCTTCATCTGTCGCCTTTATCCCTCGCCCTCTGTCTCTTCACTCACCCTCATAAATCACCATTCCATCATCTGCGTGTCCCTCACCACCTCGATGTTGACCAGTCTATTTGATGCTATCAAAAATACTGACGAGCACTGACTTTTACTATTACTTCCAGGAAAGTTAAGTGTTTTATACATTGGGACGCTGCAAAATATTAATTATTCGCGCAACCTCGTAAGAATGGAATGGAGAATCAAGATGGAACTGTTTTTTTATCCAGGAAGAACTCAGGGAGTAAGAAACCAGTTTTTAGTTTCAATAAAAGTTGCTATCGATAAAAGTTTATATCACTACACTATTCGTTAACATGGTACAATTGACCCGCGGGCGCTGTTACAATTGACCCCGTACCTAGGGTCGATTGTAAGTTGTAACAGCAGAAGTGACTGTTTCATACTGGAATTTCGACCTCTAAAAGTCAAAGGCAAAACAGCAACGTTTGTGAAAATCTCAGAAAGAGTTCTCTAGCCCAAAACGTTTTCGCTCCAGAATCGAAAATGTAATGAATTTTCGTAATCGCTCCTCCTGATGAACTTTCGTAATAGCTCAACAACCAATAGCGCTATCGTCGTGAAACTTCGGATACATTCTTCTACATCGATTTTACGCCTTCTGTGCAAACATGAAGCAATTTCGTCTAACATTTGCGAGATATAGCGAATTTAGTGACGTCACTACACACGGATTTGACACAAAAATCAGCTAAAATTTAACAGACCGTACAAATGCCATATATTGAGCAAAATGCACCAACAAAGCGTCAACAGATAGACAATGGCCAGAGCTACAACATGGCTATCTTCGATTGTTACCAATGTTGGCTTTGGATCCTATCAAATTCAAAGATACGTTTTTTTTTGTAATGCTCACAAATTCAAGTAGGGGTCGAAATCATCAAATCATCAATCATCATCAAATCAAAATAAGTAAGTAAATCAATGAGAACGTCATATTTTGAAATTGCGTTTTTTTACTTATTAACCAAATACAGACAAATAAATGCCAGCACTGTATTTCTGAGACAAAACTGGTCTAGAAACATGCCTTTTTATTTATATATCAATTTCACATTTTGACCTTTTATGACCTGAACTTGACACGTACTTCACGTAAATGAAGTCAGGTGGTAAAATGACTATCACTATCGAATTATACGTGGAAAATAACCCATAACACATGTGTTGCATGACTATCGTAGATATTTTGCGCATAGTGACCTTTTGTGACCTGACCATGACCTTGACCTTTGCCAACAATCTCACTTTAGCTCATGCGGGATGTGTATCATACCTTTATAGCACTTTGGGTGATCATGGTCTCAATCGAAGGCTTTGGATGGAAAGTATCACCCATACACTCAAATACGCCGATTTTGACCTTTGACCTGACCGTGACCTGACATGTGACTTCAATTTGACATTTTTGAGTGTGCTTTAGATTTGACTCATTGAGATATTTCGAATGCCGCCTTGTGCATCTCGCTGCGACCATTGGTTCGGATCATTGGCGCGTGGCACATGCAGACGTCGAAATGAACCCAAATCATTATTGGTAAAAAATGGCTTGATTTATTTAAGCATTAATTTATACGATGAAGCATGCAGCGCTCAGGACTTACTCCCTTTTGACGGATTCGAGAAAGGAGATCATGAACAATTGAATACAACTTAATTTGTATGTAGTTTGTCCCAGGAGTTATTAAGTTACCTTGGGAAGCAACAGATACCGCTCGGTTACCGCCGAATAGGGCGTTTACTGCGTTAAGGCTTAATGCTTTGGTTAAGGCGTTTTACTGGTTTAGATGTCGTTAAGTGAAGAGAACTGGGAAAGCTCGTCAAGTCGGCAGCGATATGCAATTGAGTTAATGTTGACATGTGAAATGGTGATGAGCTTAGTGTTGTCTCCCGTAGATAAGCTGGATGATGTAGACAGGTGAGTTGAAGATGCAGCCGACCCAACCGAAGCCGCCCGGCGCCCGGGATCTGGGGAAAACGAAATAGCGCTCGTCAGACGTTAGCAGCGCAGCAGCGGGTGTTCAATTCCTAAATGAAATGATTGCGTACTCAGGTTAGATTAAAAATTAAAGCCTGCATACCAGTAAGGCGCCGTAATTGGCGATGAACGAGCGAGCGCGAACGAAATGTATGCTGAATTTCAACTCGATCCGGCAAGTAGTTTCTGAGATACAAAAAAAAATTATGAGCACTTGCGCACGTGCAGAAGCACCCCACCCATGACTTGTGGGAAAGAGGCGGCTGAGAGGTCCCTAACCACACACTAAATTAGAACACAATCGACTCAGCCGTTCCTGAGATATAGAATAGGGGTGTGCACGTGCGCACGTGCAGAGGCACCCATCCCTGACTTGTGGGAAAGAGGCGGCTGAGAGGTCCCTAACCACACACCAAATTAGAACACAAACGGCTCAGCCATTCCTGAGATATATCATAGGGGTGTGCACGTGTGCACGTGCAGAGGCACCCCACCCCTGACTTGTGGGAAGAGGCGGCCCCGAGGTCCTTAACCACACACTAAATTAGAACACAATCGGGTCAGCCGTTTTCTGAGATATTTAATAGGGGTGTGCAATGTGCGCACGTGCAGAGGCACCCACCCCTGACTTTGTGGGAAAGAGGTCGGCTGAGAGGTCCCTAACCACACACCAAATTAGAACACAAACGGCTCAGCCATTCCTGAGATATATAATAGGGGTGTTGCACGTGTGCACGTGCAGAGGCACCCCACCCTGACTTGTGGGAAGAGCGGCCCCGGGTCCTTAACCACACACTAAATTAGAACACAATGGTCAGCCGTTTCTGAGATATAGAATAGAGGTGTGCACGTGCGCACGTGCAGAGGCACCCACCCCTGACTTGTGGAAAGAGGCGGCTGAGAGGTTCCTAACCACACACCAAATTAGAAACAAAACGGCTCAGCCGTTCCTGAGATATATAATAGGGGTGTGCACGTGCGCACGTTCAGAGGCACAACACCCCTGACTTGTGGGAAAGCGGCGGGCTGAGGGGTCCCTAACCACACAGCCAAAATTTGCACATAATCTCCAGCCGTTGCGAAGTTTTTGCGAGAAAACACTTTTCAACACCTCCCAGGCGGCAATCGCCACGCGCAGTGGTAGTCACCCACATGAGTCGCCACTGGTCTCAAACGGAGTAGGTTGGATGGGCTGCTCAGCAAAGAAGCCCGCTTGTCAATCGGACGTGTGGTTGCAGAGATATGAGCTTCTCAATAGGCGTCGCCACGGTCGGGTCGTGTCGGGCCGGGCCGGGTCGGGTCGGGCCGCTCATATTAAGATTGTTTACCATATATCACGGAAGGACGAGCGAGCGACCGGAAGTATCGAACAAAAGTACAATATGGCTCGAGTGAAATCATATGGAGAGCGTGTTAACAAGGAACTACGCAGCATGCAATACATAGCGCAACTAAGATACTGGCACATTAAAACAATAGAGACATATGATACACTGAAACAATAGAGACATATGATACACTGAAACAATAGCTGTGCATTAACATCACTAAGTAGACATTGCGTAAACAAAGGTCTACACTAAATGAGATCAAGTAAAAATATAGGCGGCGTACCGCCGTTCTCCAGCGGAGCCCATCAGCCCGCTAACGAGGCTGAGTTCGCCAATAGGGAGACGGGAATTTTAAGCAAATGTCAATACAAGTTTTCGAATACCTCGCGAAACCTGACATAATTATGATTTTAAAACTCACCCCAAACGCTATTGTTCATTCCTGAAAATGCATTACTAACAAGTCAAGTGTTTTCCTATTTTATTCGACGCAGATGCAGCCTGTGACCGATGACAGAACCCCGCGCATCCGTGCTGAACGAGGCTTTCGCAGCTAAGTTTACCGAACCCCGCTGTGACGGAGTTACCGGCTGCTGCAGTATATACCCGCTGAAGTCGGCTGTCACCGCTCTGTGCTGTATCGGAGGCCGCGACAGGCAGCGCGTTACTGTCGGTAGCTGCTGGTAGAGCCTGCAGTACTGGCAATATCAGTGCTCGTATTTTAGTTGAATGCGCCGAGGAGCTGTGTCCCTGTATCATCAACACTATGTAATGCGTCTTGAGAACTGGTGTATTTCCGGAGAGATGGAAGCAGGCGAATATTATCCCAATTTTCCAAGAAAGGCGATAAACGGCACCTTCCAACTATAGGTCAGTTTCCCTGCTTCATCTCTTCGGAAAATCTTAGAACGGCATCGTTTTCAATGAGCTGTTTCGCCCATGTGCCCCCCTAGCGTTATGAGACGAGCAGCAATGGTTATTAATCCCAGGAATGTCATGCTATATTACCTACAGGTTTTTCATAATGAATGTTTATTTTAAATCAGCCGTAGGAAGAACCAACAATATTATAAAGCTCGGGATTTTTAGGTTATATTGTTGCAAACATGTTAGGGTATTTATATGTGCAAAAATACCACCCGAAACAAGTAGTCTGATGAATGTTATAGGCTACACAATTTGCAGAATTCTGAGGCAAGCCACTTGCCATAATTATCGTCTGCCTGCCGGGTGGGCTGCGTTCAGCGAGCAACGGTACATGGGGGCCCTATAAGGCTTCCAGCCCCAGCCTGTTCTCCGCATAATCCGCCACAATCAGTTGTAGAGTGTTGGCCAACGAGTTGCCCCAATCCTTGGAACAGAGATGCTTTTCTTGGCTGATTGATATCGCTTCAACATCTGTCGAATTTTCCCTCCACGTGCTTAGCTGATGTTGCAGTTCGACCTTGAGGCTATGATGGGGAGATAGAGCCTGTTGAACTAAAACCTTGCGACCAGGTCTCTTGAAAGCCATCCTTGATAGTATGCATTTATTTTCTGGAAGTGGACTGCCATAACTTTCGGCGCACTGCAAGCTACGCTTTTCAGCGCACCCATACTGAAAGACTGCCTAAACTGCCTCTTCGTTTGAAAACGGTGCGTTGCAGCGTTCTTCTGGGGCCTCGAATTGTTGGGCACCTATAACATTCAGCATGACTAATTGTTTCGGGGTATTTTGCACAGATAAAACCCTAACGTTTTGATAACAATATTACCTAAAATCACGCGAGCTGTTTATATATTTTGGTCTTCGTACGGCTGCTTTGAAAGTAACATAATTATGAAAAACCCTGTAGCAGTTCTTTCTTTAGACTGCGTGGGAGGCATATCGGACGGGTACCAAGACGGATGCCATATAATAATATAATATAATATATATATATAAAATATATATATATATATATATATATATATATATACTATATATATATATATATATATATATAGTACTATAAGACTATTCTGCCGCCTTTTTAGGAGTGTAAATCACAAACTCATCATTCACAAGCTAAAACAGTCCGTATCGTGTGCAGGACGTTGCCTCTCAAAATGGTTTGTCCTCGCACACTGTCGGATTGGCGTCAGCGGGGTATCGTCAACGGCAAAACTTCCGGACTGGAAACCAGTAACATCTGGTGTTCAGAGGTGCTCTCCTGGCCCCCAACTCCTTTTTTGCACTTCTTTATTTAACGACTTGCCTTTCCCTTGGGCAATTCGCTCCGGCTTGTCCTTCTGTACGCGATGGACGAAACAAATTTGAGTCGCCCGCTGACGAACTAGTGCTGCAGGATGATCTCGGTCGTCTTTCAGCCTGGTCCGTCGAGTGGGGTCTCGCACCAAATCCCATCAACTGCAAATCGTTCACGATGACCCCTCAGGCGCGCCCGTCCGACACACTATTTATTCAATGAAACGGAGCCTAGGAAGCATGGTGTCTAAGAGGAGAGACCTTGGGAGTCGTTCAGAGACATTAAGCGAACTTTTGCCCACCCCCCCCCCCCCTCACATTTCTAACATTGTAAGGCCGAGCAAACTAGTTTAATGGGTTTGATGATTCGGTCATTTCAAACAGGATCAAAGGCTCTAGAATAGGCTGCGTAATTTGCTAATCATTCACACAAATCAATAGCACTTTTCTAATCATCACACAAAAGCACACATTTCTCATATGGCTTCCTAAATCACTTCTGGTCAGACATCCTCTCTTTTTTTTTTTCGTGCGTGACCGTGCTGTACCACTTTCGCATTCCATCTCAGCGTATCGGAGAGTGCAGCGTGACCTTCTTTTCCTCCCGCAACGTCCGTCCGGGCCAAATATGCCTCATCAATTGTGCTGCTCTCTTTTCTCTTTACACGTGCCTGCTCGTCGACCCGCACGCATACTCCTCTTCACGGGTGCCCCGAGCACGAGTAAGCGGATCCGTAGATCTGGGTTATACTGTAGAGCCCCCACGGGAGATGAATGCATTTTAAGCGACAGAGACGTTGTCGCAGACCCTGTTCGCCGATGATATTTAGTTTTATGCATGAATGGGATTAACGATTGAGTTTATGAACGACCGATGGCGAGTCATACACTAAATCTTTAATGTCACGAGTGCATAAACACGATTTAGTGCATGAACCGCAAACCGTCAAATTCTTTGCAAGTACATATTTGTATTAGAGTTAAATAGCAGGGGTCATTGACCTGAGCTCAGCAGAGTATTAA
>JAXIVJ010002325.1:0-105000 GCA_036785665.1 Chirona hameri
TCAGACCACAGAACATCTGTCACCTTCAGCCTCACCTGTCTCCGTCTGAGAGACGCTCCCTCCCTAGCCAGATAAAAGCCCGCCCTCCGCCGACTCCGACTCTGACTCCGACTTTGACTCCGGCGGCGGCCGACTTGGCGACTCGCTAATATGGCGTCCCACCTGAATAGCTTCAGCGGTCGGTGTCACGGCGTCAGAGCACGTCACTCTCACCTCGCCCCGCCTTTTGAACTCCTGACCGGCCTGTCAAAACTGCGTCACGGACGCCGCGCGTGAAAGCGGGAGGAATTTTACGCCATTTTTTTGTCACCGTCCGAGGCGGCGACGGGCGGCTATTACCGATTATCGTCGGTCGTCGCCGTCGCGGCAACCACCGCCGCTCGCGCCTCGAACCGGGCACGCGAGCCGCGAATTATTCGCCGGGCCCGAGTGGCGGTGGCGCCTTCTCACCTGCCGGCCGGATGCGATAGGTCGAGCCTGGTGGCTTTTTCCGTCGGCCGACCGCGGCAGCAGAAAGCGGTGGCCGGACGGTCTGACCCGACGCAGCAATGGCGGCCACCAGGGGACGTGAAATATGAAAACTTCATCACGACTGGTCAAACGCGGTGCCGAATGGCGACTGGTTGTCAGCGCGGTAGTTTTCGTGCGGGGCCGCAGCTAACGGCCGTGTGGCAGTGGGGTGATTAGTTCGTGGCGGTGTCGACCGCGCCTGGCCGGCAGGCTGCCGTGAACAATTGTCACCATTTGGTCGGCGGTGCGGCGGCCTGACTGGGGTCAGGCAGGCGGCGGCCGGCCGCCGACGGGTCACCAAACGGCAGACGGCACGCCATAGTCACCCGCCACCAGCTAAAGGCAGGCGCCATAGTCACCCGTCACCAGCTAAAGCAGGCGCCATAGTCACCCGTCACCAGCTAAAGCAGGCGCCATAGTCACCCGTCACCAGCTAAAGCAGGCGCCATGTCACCGTCACCAGCTAAAGCAGGCGCCATAGTCACCCGTCACCAGTTAAAGCAGGCGCCATAGTCACCCGTCACCAGCTAAAGCAGGCGCCATAGTCACCCCGTCACCAGTTAAAGCAGGCGCCATAGTCACCCGTCACCAGTTAAAGCAGGCGCCATAGTCACCCGTCACCAGTTAAAGCAGGCGCCATAGTCACCCGTCACCAGTTAAAGCAGGGCGCCATAGTCACCGTCACCAGTTAAAGCAGGCGCCATAGTCACCCGTCACCAGTTAAAGCAGGCGCCATAGTCACCCGTCACCAGCTAAAGCAGGCGCCATAGTCACCCGTCACCAGCTAAAGCAGGCGCCATAGTCACCCGTCACCAGCTAAAGCAGGCGCCATAGTCACCCGTCACCAGCTAAAGCAGGCGCCATAGTCACCCGTCACCAGTTAAAGCAGGCGCCATAGTCACCCGTCACCAGCTAAAGCAGGCGCCATAGTCACCCGTCACCAGCTAAAGCAGGCGCCATAGTCACCCGTCACCAGCTAAAGCAGGCGCCATAGTCACCCGTCACCAGTTAAAGCAGGCGCCATAGTCACCCGTCACCAGTTAAAGCAGGCGCCATAGTCACCCGTCACCAGCCAAAGCAGGCGCCATAGTCACCCGTCACCAGCTAAGCAGGCGCCATAGTCACCCGTCACCAGCTAAAGCAGGCGCCATAGTCACCCGTCACCAGCTAAAGCAGGCGCCATAGTCACCCGCCACCAGCTAAAGCAGGCGTCATAGTCACCCGTCACCAGCTAAAGCAGGCGCCATGATGGTGCACGCCCCTTTGAGGTAAATAACAGGCTGGAGCAACCGACCGGTCGGTAATCGACATTACAAGTCAATCTTTAGACACAATTTTGCTTTATTGGTTGTGCTCAAGGACTTAACAAAAATGAAGGAAAAAACGCTCGGTTACAGAATTCGAAAGTGTGCATACGAATACCACTCCTATGATGAATGATGATTGATTGTATATACAATATAGTTATTGATGGCCAGTTGGCAGTTACCCAGATGTGAGTCCCGCAAGTTTTTGCACGAACACGGCGCGGATCCTGGGGGGGGGGGGGGGGGGGGGGGGGGGGGGGGGGGGGGGGGGGGGGGCGCTAGGGCGCCCCCCTGAGCCCTGGTCGCGTCCATGTTGCGCCATACAAACGCGCCCGTAAGGCGCAACTTTTTGTATGTCGCGTCCCCCCCTGACCGAAATCCTGGATCTAACTCGTCGCCAAGTGACTAAAGCGCCTGGAGCTAATATAAACTGGTAGGAATATTCTTTTTAATTAATCAGGGAAATGTACCGTTGATTTTTCACACACATAGGCATTATCTTCATGGCTAAGCTTTTTCATTTTGCCAGCTTGACATAAGCGACGATTCTTGAGATTATTTTCATAACCGTCTGCCGCATGTGTTTCTGTGACCTGTAAGCATTAAAAGGTCATCTGGCATACTCAGAATGCCAACAGTTATCTTTTAGATCCTCAACTGACGCGCGGACAGTTTACTTTTGCGCCCCACTAGCTCTGGAACCGATCCTTCTGACGTCTTTGGCCGTCTCCCACGAAATACGAGCAATGAGACGTGTCATTGTACATTTACATCGCGGAGCGTCCAGAACCAGGAGCTTTTCCAGTGGAAAGCGTCACAATAGCAATATCACACAGAATGTCTACCTTCTACCGGTCTTGAAACAACAGGCTAATTTCTATAACAATCAGCGACACATGCATAGGCTTGCATTGTGCGCTTCTGCAGCAAGGTTTGTGTCGGCATCTTTTACAACTGCGCAGGATCTCGGAAGCGTATACAATGCACCACATGATACAGGGACTCAATGGGCCCCATCCTGACCTGGGACCCGCCCTGTGAAGACCCCTGCGTGTGATCGTGAGTGCAGCTCCCTGCCGCCGTCTCCTTGCGACGCAGTGGACCACAGGTCACATTTCGATGAACTGTTGCATAAGGAGTGGCGCGACCCCATTACTGCATGGCAGATCAGAGGAAGAAAACGGACGGGCGGGAGCGAAAGCGAGACAGGTTGTCGCGCCTGTGGAGAGAGTGAGAGAGGAAAATACTGTCCTTTTAACGAGCTGGTGTTTGCAGATCGTTTCCGTAGACTAGCTTGCAGCGGTGGACTCCAATGATGGGTATCACATCACCAGCGACGTGACTTTCCTCGCCCTCGTGTACCATAAGCCATGCCGGGCGGACGCCAACGACGGCAACACTCAACCCCTGACCCCAGCGGGTGTGCCGCGCGACCCGTGCGTGCCGCGTGATCGCCACGTGTGACGTGTGCGCGGCCGCAGCCGGCGGCGGACGCGGCGCCTCACCGCCGCCCAGCTGTGCCCCGTCGGTCCGTCCGTCACGAGGCGCACGACATGGTAATTGTCGACGTCGAGGCGCCGCTGCGCCGCCGCCGCCGCCGCCGACGTGCAGCCTGCAGAGTGACGCACCGTGCGCCCACCATTGTCTCGCGCCGCCGCATCTGCGCCACAATGCGCAGCGCCGTCGCCTTTCTTGCCCGCGTCGAAACTGTCAAAGTGCGGCCAGCTCGGCCGGGCTCGGCGGCTTGGATGGCTCAGGTGGCGAGGATGGGGCCCATTGTTGTGGTGACGGCTCGCGGATGCAGCAACACGCGGCCTGGGCACGCGCACCGTGCTCGCGCGGCCTGGGCTCGCGGTGGTCCGGACAGCAGGATCAGACCAGCGGTCAGGCAGCCCCCAACACAGCCGCCAGACAGCCCCCAGACAGACCCCGGACAGCCCCCGACAGCCCCAGACAGCCCCCCGACTGCCCCCGGACAGCCCGGACAACCCCACACATCCCCCAGGCAGCCCCCAGACAGCCCCAGACAGCCGCCAGACAGCCCCCCAGACAGCCCCCCAGACAGCCCCCAGACAGCCCCACCAGACAGCCGCCAGACAGCCCCCCCCCCCCAGACAGCCTCCAGACAGCCGCCGGACAGCCGTCGGACAGCCCCGGACAGCCGCCGGACAGCTGCCGGACAGCCGCCGGACAGCCCCAGGACAGCCCCCGGACACGACTCGGTCAGCCAATGTGCAAAGTGTATGCAGACGGACGGAGTGAGTTATAGGTCAGGCAGCCGGTGGACACGATCAGTCTCCAGACAGACGAAAGGCATGCTTCATGTATGTATTCAAGGCATGTATAGAAGTATATATTGTATGTATTCGAGGCATGTATAGAAGTATATATTGTATGTATTCGAGGCATGTATAGAAGCATCTTCTAAAGTGTTTTTTTTGTCAGAGAGAGAGTCCGACTAATTTGTAAAACAAACGTCATGAAGATAAAGCTATCAGGAAATATTCACCTTTTTATCGATTTTTCTGCATTATCGTATGCAACATGTATGTATTCAATTGATCGAGTCACTATTTAAAAATGAAATCACAATTTTTTCTATCTCATGGAATCTCATTGCATGGAACCACTTCGTTATTTTTTGGGGAATTAATTCATTAATCTTTATTTGGAGCTCTTCAACATACATTTCTAGCTTGAATACAAATTAATGTATATCATCAGCAAATAAGTAAAAGGTACCTATGTCTGCTGTATTGCTGATGCCATTAATATAGATAATAAATAAAAGAAGACCTAAATTGAACCCTGTAGGACGCCAATTGTAATAATTTGTTTCTTAGATGCAACCTCATCTATTATTGCCATTGTATGCCTCTTATTAATATATGACTATCGTGTTGTAGAACCCCTCGTATCACAATGTGGTACATTTATTTTCCAGAGAATTGCTAAGCAAACTGTATCCAAAGCTTTCTGTAAATCAAGGTATTATGAACATGTTATTTCGTTATTTTGTAGAGTTTTTGCAACTTCATCGTACATGTGCACAATCGGCATGTACGTACTGTGTTGTTTCCTGAATCCGAATTGAAGAAAATTCGAGACAATATTTGCATTAACCCGCGCACCGCTGGAGGTGGCAGAATCTCCCCCTCCCGGATTTTCTGAATAACTTGAAAACAATGATAGATATAGACGTCAATCTTTCAGTACATTATGCTGCATCAATTCTTCGTCTTATGACAACATTTCAATGAAAATGGTGGAGTACCTACTTTGGGAGATAACAACGCTTTATTCACGTCATGTCATGTCATTTTTGTGTGGAAAAACAATAAATGTTTTCAAAATCGTAGAAATTCAAGTTTTGAAGCAAATTGCAAATACAAAATGCTGAAAGAAAGGAAATGACATTACATTCAGAATGGTTATCTCGGATTTGTGAAATTTTTAGTTTTTGATGCCCCCCCAATTTTTTTTTTATGTTGACGAAAACTTATTTGTCGTTGTTTTACAACATACCACATTCTGTACTGCTGTAATGATGTGGACCCCCCTTGGCTACGAGGGCCCCTCTGATCCTATCCCCCATCCCCCAGAGCGAAATCCTCCCTACGCCACTGTATATACATTCATGATAAATCACAATGCGTAGGAAGGCTAATTTTAGCTGGGACAGTGAACTCGTCACCGAGTACTTGCTGGGTACCGACCGTTAAGCGTGGAACGCTTATCAACTTTAACTTGAAATTACTTCGGTTAGGAAATGTTATGCAAAATGCGATTGTATTTACTTAGATGTTGAATGCTTCTTCCCATTTCAAGTGCTAACTCCATTTTTGTGGAAAATGTCATTATTTCCCTTCCCGCGCCCCGGTGGACCTCTGATACAACTTCGCCCTGGTGGGGGGGGGGGGGGGGGGTCAAAATGACCCCTCACCCACTAACTCGAAAACTAAAAGGGCTAGAAAGACGCGGACAAAAATCTTCGAAAGCTCTCTAGAAGGTCATTCGATGGTACTTCGGGGATTTTTTTTATAGCTCAGGTCAATATTGAGGTCACCAGAGGTCATCAAAGGTCAAATTTTCCAAGTTTAGGACTTTGCTCCAGAAACCCCAAAATATCTCGGGAATTATGATAGGCAAACAAACAGAAAAAAAAAATCGAAAGTTCATGAAAAATGCTATCGCCATTGGTGTCCTCAAATTTTAGCTAAGGTCAATAGTTTAGGCTCCAGAGGTCACCAAAGGTCACGATGGCATTTTCTTCCAAAAAGTTGTTCGTGAATAAGTTCTATCAGTTAAAGGCAGAATAATAGTTGTAACACCAGCGTGTGTGTGTCGTCAAGATGCTTCGAAATATATTAATGGTGACCTGATTAGGCCAACTTCAAAATTTGACCTCAGGTCAAGGTCATTTGGTGACCCAGGTAGGGCATGCTGCATATGGAACGATGCGTCTTGACGAGGAAAACGCAGTGGTATCATTTGCACCTCTCTATCTGTATTATACGAACAGTTATTGGCCAAAAACAAGTTCTGGTGACCTCAGATGACCTCAGCTGACCTTGCAGAAGTCACCAAGCAACAATTGCACCTGGGTCACAACAAATGAACTAAAATAACATGATTCCTAAATAATTGGCCTGATCTAATGCATATTCTCTGAATAGAAAGCATTTCTATATTTTCCTATTGACTTATAATGGTGATGTCACAAAATTGACCTGACCTTAGGTCACCGATGTAAACAAAATCCGAGATGCGCGACTTGTAGGTACTTATGACCTTATGAAATCCTGTAAGATTCTAATCTCTCGGACAAATAATGTGACTTCGGCACGACCACGAACATTTTTGGAGGTAAGGTCACTTGATGTGAACTGGTGACCTGATCTGAGATGAACTGAGGTTAAAAGTTTCACACAATGTGGGTAATTGATGCCCAAATAGCTTTGACGTTTTCTCGCTATTCCCGAAAACCCTCAGGGAGGGGTGAAAATCCCCCCCCCCCCACCACCACCATGTCGAGGGTTAAGTAAAGTCATTATGAGCTACTGCTTATTGCTTAATGACCTGGATAAAGTTACATTTCAAGGTATCAGCTTATCAGACCAAATAACAACCTCATTTGAGTCCTGGCAAAGCTTCAGACGAGATCACAGTTTAATTCTGGTAAGTTGGCAATGACATGCAGTACCAATGTAGAACGGTGTGGAAACATTGAATCGGCACTTGGAAATGAATCATCCGTTTCATTTGATAACTTGAGAGAGAAACTGCTACGTTGCTGCGGTTCCGCTGCCAGCAACAAACTGACTCACAACAAACAACAAACACCGCTTCCCCAGCGGCCCTGTCAACTGACAGCCAGCTGTCAGCTCAGGCCAGTCCATCGCCGTTCATGCGTGAAAACAAACAGCCTGGTGTCTGATGGGCTGGAATGACGGCAACAGCGCTGCACCAGTTCCGGGCATCACTTTGTTCTCCGGTTTGCTGATGAGAGAATGTGTTTAATATCTCCAGTGGAGTTAGTGGCTCTTAATTTGAGCTGTCGGCTTGTTTTGCCTCCACTCTTTGTGTTGGCAGAGAGAGGCTACTCGTATGTTCGGGTTGTTTATCGTCCACCTGGCGAGTGATGCAGAGCGAAACTTTACCAGTCGTCAATCGTGGGTGACAACTCAGAACCACTGCCGACGAACAGTGGTAGTTACAGTGACAGAGATACTGGCATGTCGTCTATTTTCATCCTGCGAAGTTGTTTCGGTCCTAGTGAGAAATAATATTGTCAGTTGCGGCGACCGTGAGCGCTAATCATCACCATCATCGGATTGTTTATTGTGGGTGACCGGTATTTTCGTATAATATCGTGGCAATTTTGTTTAGTTAACATCTTCACGCTTCGGAAAGTTTAATTACACGCTAGGCAAAATGATGCACTTTTTTACAGATATGACAGCACATCATGTCTTGGAACGTTTATCATATTTGTGCTTGGCCAAACTGTCATAGCCACCTAAGTAAACATGTTCAATTGAAATGGTAAGTCTGTCATAATAATAGCAATGCTAACAAAAGCATTTGCTTAGTTAAACTATAAATCAATTTCCGTGGAAATGTCGTTATCCCTTTTCGTGTCGTTGCTTGGAAACGTTTGACTCTGCTGCCCATAGAACTTCCCGTGTCGAATCTATTGACATCGCTTGATCCCATGTGGACAGCTTTTGTGCCTCAAGAACGATAGGACCGAGGTGTATTTTAAGTTGTTCAATAATTTAGTCAATATTGAAAATCTACTCGCTACGATAATCGAAAGCGTATGGTTAGCACCAACCATCGGCCCTCTCGGATTGCAGCTTGTCTGTGTTCCAACGAGGTAGGTTCAGCAACCGATCAGAGCCTTCTGATTGACTACTCACCCTCTGATTGGCTGTTTAGTGTTTACATTTTTTTTTAACTTCATTGAAACATTGGTATATATATCCCTCCGCTGGGATCATAAACTGGGGGTTTGTTCAGCCGCACTTTCAATAGACTGCCACAGGCACAGGCCGTCCCACTGGCGTGGGACAATAAACCAGTAGCACGCCTTTTTGGGCGATGACCGAGCGGGCGCGCACTGGTAAAGCTAAAACAGGTTTGAAATATGAAACGGTACGGGAGCACATGTGGTAGTAACACATAGTCCTTTTAGTCCTTTTAGTCCTCCATAAAAACTGCCAGGGCTCCATGCATGCCAACATAACAAATAAGTTTATTACATTGTACATGATCTCCTTTCTCGAATCCGCCAAAAGGGAGTACGTCCTGAGCGGCTGCATGCCTCAGCGTATAATAAAACGAATGCTTAGATAAATCAAGCCATTTTTGATCAAGAATTATTTTTGTTCATTTCGACGTCTGCGGGTGCCACGCGCTGTAGTACCATCCCTATGAGAACGCACTATGATAAAATCAAAATTGATTTGATGGTCCTATCCAATGGTGAAAACCCGATCTCAATCGGAGCAGTGGTTGCAAAGTTATTAGCTTCTGAAAAGCGTATGTATGGCCGGGTCGGGCCGGGTCGAACCAGGTCAAATGCAAATTTGTCTAGTAAGTTGACGAGAAACCTCACGGACGCTTCGCGTCAGCTCGGTAATAATGTTTTAAATGTTAAATTATTGTTCTTGAAGGACATGGATGCGCATTGTGTATCCATTCATCTTTTGGAATCAGTGCATTTGATGTTAGTTAAACCATTTTAGATATCTAGACAACCAATTACATATTTATACAATGGGTTTCATTAGACACATTCGAGTAAAATTCACATTCTTTTTAATTTGAAAAGCCGGTTGTGTCCAGATCCGCCCATATACTTAATTTCCTTAATGTTGCATGTATAACCACCTTAATGTTGACAAACGTCTAATATCGCCACATCAAACTGGAACACATTTTCTCGTCAAATTAACTCTGTGTAGAGAAAAGCCACTCAGTATCAATCCGGTTTTCCCTCCTTCCGGCGGCCCGCCGTATGGTTAGTTCTATCACGATACGTGACATTTAATGCACTCATTAAGTGTCGTATTACTTAAGGATGCCTCTAATTTCGGCGAGTATGTGGCGTGGAAACGTCACATTACTGCTAATGAGTGTGAATGAAGCGGTCACTCAGAGGAGGACGTTTGTATTCGTAACTTCAGTGCGGCCGCGGCAGAATCCATTACTGCAGTGTGCACAGCGCGGGCCGGCTTACATCGTGAAGAGGCATAGGATGATGATACCCCTCCGCTGGGATCATAAACTGGGGGTTTGTTCAGCCGCACTTTCAATAGACTAACACAGACACAGGCCGTCCCACTGGCGTGGGATTTCGCCTTCTGGTGGGTCCAAGACCCAGAAGTGGCAGCGCGCGGCAGAGTTAACGGATTAAATTGTCAACTGGCATGAGAGTAACCCCCGATTAAGACTAACATTACTCCCAACGACCTGAAATTCAAGTAAAAGCGAGCGGCGTCCAACTATTGCTGTTTACGTGTGCGTCCATAGAACTGGGCCTGGCAGAGGGTAACGGCAGTGTGGCGGCAGTGGACCGGTGCACGGTGGGACAATTTCGAGCAGAACCGGACAAAAGCGCCCTCGTGCAGCACCGCGCTGGCCATGCAAATCCCAAATGAATGGCGACAGATGTATAAAATTTCATCGAATTAGCCTCTGTCTGGTCACACACGAATCCTTTGTCCCTCTGCACCGTATCATTATTTAATTACGGTTGCGGGTAGCCCTGTAATTTTTGAAATTGTTCCTTTGGTGATGCCGGCCGGCCGCGACGGTTGCGTGCAAGAAGGGCAGCCGGCCGTGTCAGCGCCGGCAGCGCTGCGAGCCTCGCTTGCACGCGCGCTCGATAGAGACGTAGCTCGCGATCGGCGGACTGATTTAGTTGACACGGGCCGGAGCGGGGCACGCCCGCGCCGGTGACAGGCCCAGTATGGCAGCCGCGCCGGTCCACTGGCTGCTGGAGGCACGCAACCAGCCGGGCGCCGCCCCCAGACCCCCCCCCCCCCCCCCGACTGGTACGGCCGGCACGGCGGGAACGGCGGCTGACGGCGGCACGACAGGTCGACAGCAGCCGACGGTCACCAGGGGCCGGCTGTCGGCTGCAGCTGACCGGTGGATAGAGGATACCGTCAGACAGGTCCGGGAGGGGAACGGAGCGGCGACGGTCCACCGAAACCCAGTTAAACATTTAGAAACATTCATCGCCGTGTTTTTGCAGAAGTTCTTAGCTAATGGCGATGACGTGCTGTGTCTACATTTTTGGCAGAATGTACCCAGAGTGGGTTTGAGCTCTGAAGTCCAGTACGGTTCGAATTCGAATCAGAGATATCCTATTGAGCAGAGCCGTCGTGCTTCGTAACGCAAACATTTACAAATATTTGCTGGGGTAGCTTCCTGGTTTAAGGTAATATCAAAGGTTAGCGTGCTCTTTATATGCGCACATATTCTACATTGAGGATACAAATTAAGCCAATCATCGTTCAAACCCGTCAGCGAGCCTTTTCGATAGCATTTCATTAAACAAAAGCTTTGTAACTTTAAAGCAACGCCTCAATGTAAGCGACGCAATCAACAGATACATGCCCAGTGCCGGGCCTGTGTCCAAAACGCAGACTTTGAAATAAATACATTATACTGCAGGTTATTCTTTTAACGAGGACTGTTGACCTCCCCAGGCGATCCGATTCCGACTTTTTCGTGCCTTCTGTCACGTCTAAAATGCGCAGCTGATTTAACTTCGGTTCGCGATGAAGACACCAACACGCAGTGTCTGTCGCGTTTTTCGCCAGCTGTCTGCGCTGACGCGGCGAACTCGGCGAGCGCGGCGGATGTGGCGCGCGTTGCGTGTGCGCGCTATGAAAAGTTAATTCCGAGTCGACAGGTCTAATAGCATGTAAATTCGAATTTCGACGGCGCCTGGAAATTTGAATGGAAATGTTCATTAATTTTGTACGAGCTGACACCACTGTTGACGGCGCGGAACACTGTGTTATTACCCCGTACCGGCGGCGGCGGCGGCGATGGTGGTGGTGGTGGTGGTGGTGGGGGCGGCCCACTGACGGCCGGAGATTAGAATGTAGGAGCTGCGAGTCGCACAGCGTCAAAACACGTCCATATTCGCCGAACGTCGGTGTTAGCTGGCCTGGGCTGGGCTGGGCTGGGCTGGGCTGGGCTGGGCTGGGCTGGGCTGGGCTGGGCTGGGCTGGGCTGGGCTGGGCTGGGCTGGGCTGGGCTGGGCTGGGCTGGGCTGGGCTGGGCTGGGCTGGGCTGGGCTGGGCTGGGCTGGGCTGGGCTGGGCTGGGCTGGGCTGGGCTGGGCTGGGCTGGGCTGGGCTGGGCTGGGCTGGGCTGGGCTGGGCTGGGCTGGGCTGGGCTGGGCTGGGCTGGGCTGGGCTGGGCTGGGCTGGGCTGGGCTGGGCTGGGCTGATATATGCTACGTTAGGCCGAACTCTGCTGGCTGGTTGTTTCAAGTATCAATTGTATTATTCCTGTTTGTAATTATTGATCACATTTCCTGGTCACAAAGCGCACGAACTAATCAAACCTTTAACCTTTAACGAACTAGTTAAACATGGTTGAATACCAAGCGAATCAAACCGCCGATTCCCGCTTTTCTCATAGTTTGTCTGACATCTAATCAATGTTCTATACATGTGTATGTTGGAAACCAATACCATTGCGATTATCGGTCTCATCGGGCTAGAAAGACTATATTTTATATTTGATATACTTTTGATAGGCATTAGCATCTGTATTAGAAACGTTCTGTGCAAACATAGTTTAAGGCAACTGTTCTTTCAGTAGCATTTCCAAAAATGTCCGTTTATCATTTTCACGTTTACGATAAGGTTGAGAAGAAACTATTGCTCTTATCTTGAGACTAACTAATATCTTATCGACAGATTTTCGCAGAGCTCTTATCGGCAGAACAGACCCAGGCATCCCCGTCCCGATCAAATCAATACGGTCAATTTCACTATCCATTTCAGGGAAGGCTAGTCCTAAACTCATCACCAAAGTTTGAAATGTCATTAAGAATGAGGTCAAAATATCGTCACGCCGCCTAGTGACTATGCGTTCATAGCAATAACCTGTTGTATTTGGCGTTTGGATGGGCGTTGCTTTGCGGAGCTGCTTGGCTCGTTTCTTTCACTCTAGGGTATGTTTAGCCCTTATACTTTCTGCATCATAGCCTGTAAAAGCCGATGGTCTCACAGCCTGGTCACCTGGTTTTGTAAAGAGAAATAATGATGTCATGCAGGGACATCGTTGCATTACATTTTACCTCGTATTCAACTATAGTAGCACCCGAGGGCAATGTCCTTAAATGGGGATTGATTTATCGCGGTACATTAATGAATAAAGCAAATAGACCATAATATAATGCACATGGCGCATTGAAGCGATTAGCCACGTCTAGTTTCGAACGATATTGAGTTATAATTAGAATCAGATGGCCATTACAATTAACCAATTGAACAAAATGAGAAACAGTGATATAAGTGCTCCTGCTCATGCAATTTCTGCACATGACAGGCGCGCTATCATTATCGCTAATTATTTTTATTGCACGGCATAAACATTGGATTCTCAGCCCATTAGTGACTCATCAGACGCCGCCGCCGTTTGTTCTGCCACTACTGCTGCGGCACGGCGGCGCTGCAGTAGGAGCACCATATTGCACTGCCATGAACTTGCACAAATTCCGCATGGTAGGGGAAATGAAATGCATTTTACTTAGGTAGTGCACTGACATTATACATTAGTCGCTTTGATTCGAGGCATATCAGCGGTGTAAAAGTATCGGGTTGTTAATTGAATGGTGATTAGTCGATGGTTGGACGATAGAAAAATGAACAGTAACGCCTGGCCGATTTTCCTATACAGACCTGACGGAGGCAGACGTGTGTGGAAGAATCCTCTGACTAGTTTCCGATCGGATCGAAACTTTGGAATTCCTAACCAAGAGCACGCGCGCCTTCGGAGCTGATATAAAGTTGACTGGTAATTTAAGATAAAATGACCTTGCTTCACCAAATTAGCAGCTCTGTCTTACAACAATCTTGGCTAGTTGCATTGTGTGGAAGCTACATCCGCCATTGTTGCTTTGCGTCAGAGTTGCATGCAGAATTATCAAAGCCCTGTTGTTGCAGGTCCCCTTCCCGACAGTTCACCAGGCTGATTAGCGGCGACCGCCGTGTGAGCATATATCCTCACAGCACCTACACCCACGCGAAGCGCCCATGACATCACGAGTTATGTCAACTAATGCGCGAAAATAATTAGTTCTTTTCGCGATCCCACTTAGTGTCGCGGTTGCCATGGCAACGCGTCCGCCCGTTCTTGGACCGGTGTTCACACAGGCGCTACTGTAACACTACCGGACTCGTCAACCCGCGCCGTCACGACCGCCTTCTTCCGAAAAGTGTTTCGCGACCGCAATTAGTGCGGCTGATACGACGTAGTTAGCCGGGAGTAAGTGCGCCGGAATTGTCGTTAGTGCGACCTCGGCGCGCCAGACGGCCTCCGCCGCGGCGAATTTTCGGCGACATCTTTGCGCCGGAATCGGCCGTAAAGCGCGCCATTCGCCGCCGGCGCGCCACTCTCCCACGCCGCGTCGAGATTGCCGCCGAGCGCCGCGATCACCGCCGCACCGCCGCGCCGCCGCGCCGCTAACGCCGAATTAGCGACATTGATTCCGATCGCGCCGCGCCGCGCCGCTAAAATGGTGTCGGGGCGCGTGTGAACTCCATTGTGCCCGCCGTCCCTGGCCCCCTGAGAATGCCAATCAGCCGCCCTGACCGCCGCGCTACCGCCCAGAGATAATTGAAATGTGATCACCGCGGGTGCGTCGAGAACGACGCCGGTGCGCCGTAAACGACGCGGTCGCGGGCGACGTCCGATCGACGTGTGCCTGCCGCGCTGGTTCGCTCCCGGCGGCTGAGAGGTATCTGCTCTGCCTTCTGAAACGACGTCTGTGACGGTTATCCGCGGACAAATCGGCCGAGAGTGTGGCGCGAGCGTAACCCGGTTTGCGCGCGGCGCTGTCGATTGGCGGGTGGTGAGCGTGGCTGGACGTGAGTGCAGAGATTTGTTAGTGAACGAGGCACTCTGCCAGGCACCGGACAAACACCTATGGGGCACATTGCCAAGGGTCGTTGCGTGGTGTTTTGCCTGTCGGTACCGCACTCAGAATAAGGGTAATTTCGTTAATGATATTTTAAGTTTCACTCGCGTCGTAGGCGGGCGCATAAGCATCGTTACTGATAATGGTCAGCCTTCTTTGTGCCTTGTGCTCTCTAAACTGCCGCCATCAGGCTCGAAAACAGTTGATACAAATCGACTGCCTGCATTATAGGCTAATAAAGTATCCCAGCGGCCCATTAGATTGTGTTGGCCGGCCTGCGTAGTCAATGGCCTGCAACTCGCTCCATTCGACGCGATGGTCTTGTTTTTATCATTGTAGCGAGGTGTTTTTGATGGGTACTCATTTCCAGAGTGCATAAATTACAGTGGAGAAGTGTAAATTTGGACCTGGTGCCTTTTTATTCGGGCGGCCTTATTACACGTTCGGCGCGGAGAAATTGAATTAAATCATACAGATTAGGCGCGGCCGGGCCGTGTTTTTCGACCGATAGGTGTTCGAAGCGGCGGTGGTGCGCTGTGGTCAGTCGGAACAACAGGTCGGGCGGCGGAGTGGGGTGGGGCCGGTGGGCCGCCCGCCGCCGCCGGCACCGACACGCCGCCGACAGTGATGTGATGGGTACAGAGTCAGGGGCCGGCTAATCACAACTCACACTGGAGTGCCGGATGGAAGCAATCAAAGTCCTACTGCCTACTGGTCACTGGCGGATGGGAGCGATCTTGAAACTGCTGGTTAGTGTTTGAAAAACATTTTTACGCGCATAGGCGTAGGAACAGGGGGGGGGGGGGGGGAGGGGGCCATGACCCCCGCACTTTGTCGTCAAAATGTTTGCTAAAATCTTTCCTGTTGCTTAAAGGGAAATAATGACCTTTTTCCACTAAAATGGAGTTAGCACTTGAAATCGCCAGACGAGATAAAAATATATTGTAAATTCATCACATTGTGCATGAAAACTTTCCTACCGAAAGATATTTCAAGTTAAAGTTGATAAGCGTTCCACACTTTTAACGACCGGTACTTGCACTATTTCTGACCTTTTGTCAAGTACTTTTGGTCCTCATCAAACTGCGGGCTTTTCCCGTATTATTTTTTACGCAATGGAGTTGAAAATATATTGTGCGTTCTGCTTGTTGTGATTATATGCCCGGCGATCTTCTAAAACTAACAGCGATTGGAAAAAGTGGCAATAAAATCGGAAGCTCATCGATGCACATCAACGCGGCATAGTTAGTGGTTGCGACCCTCAATTTTTGCAATTCGATTCATTTGTTTTCAACATTAGGAGTTGTGTATAGTTTGTCTGTGGCTGTATATAACACTATGCTTTATTTTATCATGAAAAATAAAAAAAAATCCCAAAAAAACTAACGAACAATAACACAAAACTGGCAATTAAATCAGAAGCTCATCGATGCACATCGACGGCTACCTATTTAGCGTCGGCGATTTGTTTACAAAGTCATTGTCATGCTTCTCGGCGCACTTAACCATCTCGGCGCACTTGGCGAGTTGTTCCTGATTAGTATACCCAAGTCCCGTAGCAGGCTTTGTTAATGACGTCATTGGTGCCATTCTTGTGTAGCATTGCAAAATATATCTGATTTCGAGTTGAAAGCTAATTAAAGACTTATTCAAATGATTGTTTTTAAGTTTGAATTTTCTTGTTAATCATTATTAAAGGTATTTTATCACTGTATTTCATAGTAGTTGACACTTCAGAAACTTGTGACGTAATAATATTGTATCCAATATGCATTTCCCTCACCTTTTGCCATTGTGGCGCAGTGCCGAGTGCTTTGCGAATACTAGCTTGCCTGGGGTTCAATTCATTCCGCTCTTATTTTATTCGAGTTGGTATAGTTTGCATGTTGTTGTTATTCATGACTTATACTGATAGTCAGTCATGCATCACGGATGCTTCACGGATTGCTTCACGGATCAGAGCGCTGCTCGAACGCACGCTAGTAGCGCTTTCGTTCTCCATGGCAACCAGGCGTGAGCCAATGAAAAGCCAGAACGTATTCCCTTTCTGGCTTTTGATTGGCTGACGCCTGGTTGCCATGGAGAACGAAAGCGCTACTAGCGGGTGTCCGAGCAGCGCTCAGTTTGATCGGAAATGTCACAGAGGCTCCACAAATGCCGCACTCGATGTTAACAATGGTAGGGAAGGACGAATTTGTCAATGACCTTCATGATGTACACAATGTACTTGTTTTGTATTTCTTCCAAACTTACAACTTTGAATTTGGGAATAATTTTATTTAATTCTTAAATTTAAATAAAATAACTTAAAAAATATAACGGGAGCCTAAGAAATTGTTGCTAACAAAATCAAAAGGTCATTATTTCCCTTTAATGAGGAAAATTTGAGATGGCAAAAGCTTCTTTAAGATGAGAAGAGCTCAAATCCGCAAATAAATATTGTCTAGGGGGTTTAGTTTTCAAGATGAGATCAAAATTTAACTGCCCCCCCCACACACACACTTTTCGTGACATTCCTAGAACCCTGGTTACGCGCAATGCAGGAACACATATTGTATCCAGTGCCATGCATTTACGCTTAAAGCTAGTAAAGCACAGATATATCAAATCTATCAAAACTTGGACGTTCTATTGCGGCAAAATTCGTACCCTATCTTTTGCCGGCAATATTGTATCGTTCCCTGTCGAAGTCTATTGGAGTTGTCGCTAACACTCATTACCATGGTGCAAGTTTCGTACGTCAACTTTGGCAGTGCCTTTTCTGTATCAAAACGGCGTCTTCTTGATTTGACTCTCGCTATGTGGTAGGCCACTTTGTGGTAGGTTCCTACACTGCAGGGACCACCCGGACGTCGAGTCGCCGTGTTAGTTAGTATGCCCGGGCAGTGTGCCGGTATGTCGCAGGTTCGACTGTCGCTGTCAGACGGAGAGTGTCCGCGTGTCGATACCGCTCGCTGCGGGCTCCGTTTTTGGCCGGACGCCGAGCGCTGTCATGTCACTTGATGGTCTGACACAGAGGAATGTCACACGGCAGCGCCCCGGACGAAAAGAATGCCGTGCATGATAGCTCGCCTCGACTGAGACGTGGCTGGCCTCGCACGCAGCGAAGTCAGACAAGACTTCGGGAGAATGCTGAAGTTGAATGCCGATTAGGGTTCAGTCAGAACGCTCAGAGGGTCCCCTGCATTTAATAGTATGAGGTTGGTATGTCGACTTGACAGGGGAGCAGTATTTCATCGAAACATTATACAAGCTGAAACGATGCTCGGCCACCGCAAGAAACGCGATCTTTTAGAGCGATTGCAAAGCAAATACGTCGATGTGCTTTTGTGTAAACTGAACGTTGTTCGAGCATCAATCGAAGGTGATCTAAGCTATAGTTTAAGTTTTAAGATACATTAATTAATATTTCATATATCTGACAAGCAATGCCAAAAGAAACATGAACCAAACATTTGATATCATCACGATTTCCATCACGTACACATGCCACCACGCAGTGTTATCCAACAGGCACGTGTAGTGCCGTCGCCGTACCACAGCGCCATCATCATGTCTTTTCGCTTCGCGGATCCCAGATGAGTCCCTGAACAGGTAGGAAGGGCGTTGAAAAGGTCGGACGGGCCCCTAGACGATCTGAAGGGACCCTGGGCCTTTCAGCAGTAAGCATGCAGTTGTCCAGGGAATAAAACTAGAAAAATCCGCCGCTCTGCGGCGCAATTTAACTACAAATTCAATTATATGCGAGTTAGAAAAAACGGCCCGTTTTTCGGCCTTTTATGTGTTATGTTGCTACTTTCAAATATAATTGGACAAAACAGTTCACTTTAACACTTTTTTACCGCACTTTTAAACGCACAATATAACATTTTTTTAGAGGTCCGCACCATACGCAATGCGACGCATTGATGAGAAAGCATATCCAGGGCATAAGACTAACAAATATCGCGCCGCTCTGCGGCGAAATTTGTTTAAGAGTTCCAGGTCTTGATCTTATAAATATTTCAAGTTGATATAGCTGATTCCAAATTGGTGTCGCTGGTTCAAAACTTGATATGGCAGTTTGCTAACTCCAGCTCCTAAAAGTTGGTATGGCCCATGCCATACCTGTCATACTGCATTTTCCATCCTTGTAACGTCCCTTTTCATCCGTTTTGTTTGGCCCTTTCAACGCTTGGGAAGGGGGCCCTTTCAACGCTCGGGAAGGGGCCCTTTCGAGGCGCCGCCCCCCCCGCCCTGGACAAAATCCTGGCTACGTGCCTGCTAGGTACCGCCTGTTTTCTCTAAACTTATGCAAACATATACAGGAAATGTTGAGAAAATAATGGGATTTTTTTCTTCAGGTGGGTACTGCGCATATCCGAATATGAAACAAAGCTTGGAAATACATCTTTTAACGATTAGGGAAGGAAAGATTCCATGACTGGCTAATGTTAAACTCGCGTTACATCAGGTCATTACATCAGGTCATTACATCAGGTCATTTGACCCTCGAGGTACCGGCCGAGTTTCGTCGAAGGATGCCTGAAATTTAATTAAAATGAAGGACATTGATTAAGGGAATATTTTGGTGTGGGTACTGGTAACGTTCGAACTGTCTATGTTGCTGTAAAAGCCAGATAAGCGATATTTACCGATGATTTTCAATGGAGGTGCCCTGGTACAGACACCGCCATTATTACTCAGTGGTCAATTTGTGTTCGCTACGAAAATACAAGTTATCGGCAACCGTGTAGCCAGTTCTCGTCAACCGGTGTTCCTCTCTGACCAGCCCGGCTCCCAGGCGGTGACTGCGCTGGCAGCCGTGTTGTCAATCCTCCCTCGGCCGCGCCCTAACACAAACTGGCCGACCGGCGGCCATTAAACATTGACGCGGCTGCGGCGAACGCGGCGATCGGGAGGCCATTACGGCGCGCTGCATTTTTCAGCGGCGCGCCATCGAGCGGCTGCATATTTCAGCAGCTGGCAAGTCGGCACAGCAGCAGCTCCGATCGCCGCCGCCGCCGCCGCCGCCGCCGCCGAGTCTGCTCCGCGCAGCAGCCGGCGGCGGCGGAGATGGCGCGCCGGAGACGAGTGGCGGCGCGGCGGCCAGTCGCGCGTGTCAAGCTAATCCGCCCTGTCCAGCAAACGAGCTCCATTAGTGCCGTGCCCGGCGGCGGAGACCATGTGTCCGGCGCGAGAGACGCGGCGCGCAGCCTCCGCGCCGCGGCAGCAGGTCGCCGTGCCGCGCCACTTACGTCGCGCCGGCGCGTCACTTATGTCGCGTTAGTTGCGCGGCAATTAGCCGCCGAACAAATGGAGACTGCTCGGGTGGCGTGCTGACCGCCACTGTGGTTACCGAGGCCGATGATACCCGGCGCCGGCGTAATCCCATCCGGCTGATTACCGCGCCGATTACGCCGCCAGAGCGTCACCTGGTCGCACCGAGACAAAGGCGACGCGGAGCCGCGCCGACACCGCCGCCGCGCGCAGGAAAATGGCGGCGGCGTGCGCGGCGCGGGACGGCGCGGAGCGCCGCCCGCCGGCCATTCCGACGCAGCGCAGCCCGACCGGCGCGGCCGGCGCGGCCGGCGCGGACGTCCGCCGGATTCCGTACGTCTCTGTCGCACGTGCCGAGCTCGGCGACCAATCGGCGCGGCTGACACGGCCGCCGCGCCCATCGTAAATTATTTAGCACGTTAAATTAGAGCCTGCTAATGGGCGCACATCGTCGACGGAGGTCCTCCGGCGCGCGGCATTCCGACGCTGCGTGCCGCCCGGCCGACGTGCCCCGCGCGCCGAGCAGATGTATGGCCGTGTTTTGCCGACGGGAGAGAGAGGGAGATGGGAGAGAGAGAGGAGAGAGCGACGGTGCCGACGCGACGGCGAGCTTCGTCGGCTGGCTCCGACGACTTGCTGTCTGTATCTATCAATGTACGCATATCTAATTCACTCTCTTGCGAGAGGCTCACTCTGTTAGGGTGGATTTTTAAGGGTTATGGTTTTCGTCCCTTGGTATAACTTGATGACCATTGCAAGTTGCACAATGCACAACGACATTGTTACCTACAGTGGCTGAGGTGCTGCAACGGAGTTACCTAGACACGAGGAAGAGTTTCGTATCGCTGATTAACCCATGAATGGCGAGCAGACATAATTCTGAGAAGAGAGGTTAAGATCGCAAGAGTGTGAGAGTTTTAGAAAGTGAGAAGACAATAGGGTGAGAGGGAAACAACACATGGCGAAACGAATTAAGGTGTCGTATAAAGCGAGATCCTCCTGCTCTCAGTCCACTGCCCTGACCGGTCCCGACCCTGACACACCCCACCCATCACGGTCGCAGGTCGCGGCGCGGGGCTGGCCGGCGTCACGCCTCCTCACACCACCACTAATCATCATCTGGAGGCGGAGGCGGTGCATCACCCGTGGAGGCGGCGATCAGGCCGCAGCGGCACTCATGGCGCGCGACGCGCCATGTGTCGCCGCTGGCGCGCCACCCAGGCTGCAGCCGCGCCGCTAATGCCGCCAGGACGCGCCGCATTCCTGGCTGGTGGCGTCTGCGCGTGTCGAACGGGTGTGTCGGAGGCCGTCCTGTCTGGTGTGTCGGCTGTGTCGCGTGGCTGAGGCGGGCGGGTCGCCGGTAAGCCGCCGTGATATGTCGGGCACGCCTTGAGATGACCCTGAATGGGAGGACCTTGAGAGGACCCTGACCTACGCTGGTGTGGCGTAGGTTGATCTGAGCACTGCAGGGATTTTGCTGCCTGCTGGCAAAATCATGTCAAATAAATAGGTTTACAGTCCATGATGCTAGTATGTGACATTTATGCTTACAATTTTATACAACTTTTCAAAGCAGTACAGCGGATATTCTCCAACTGCAGAGGATCGAACCTTATCTCCTCCGGATCATTGCAAAATGCAATCAACCCACATAATCATGCTTCAGACTTCTCAAAATGCGTGATGTTAAAAAATATGCTCCCACGGGCCCACAGCACAAAAAGCTCATTCCAAACAATACAACACCGCCAACATCACCCTGCGACCAAATCACCACCACACTGCTGACAATCACCACCGCACTGCTGACAATCACCACCGCACTGCTGACAATCACCACAGCACTGCTGACAATCACCACCGCACTGCTGACAATCACCACCGCACTGCTGACAATCACCACAGCACTGCTGACAATCACCACCGCACTGCTGACAATCACCACCGCACTGCTGACAATCACCACCGCACTGCTGACAATCACCACAGCACTGCTGACAATCACCACCGCACTGCTGACAATCACCACCGCACTGCTGACAATCACCACCGCACTGCTGACAATCACCATCGCACTGCTGACAATCACCACAGCACTGCTGACAATCACCACCGCACTGCTGACAATCACCACCGCACTGCTGACAATCACCACCGCACTGCTGACAATCACCATCGCACTGCTGACAATCACCATCGCACTGCTGACAATCCCCACAGCACTGCTGACAATCACCACAGCACTGCTGACAATCACCACCGCACTGCTGACAATCACCACCGCACTGCTGACAATCACCACCGCACTGCTGACAATCACCACCGCACTGCTGACAATCACCACAGCACTGCTGACAATCACCACCGCACTGCTGACAATCACCACCGCACTGCTGACAATCACCACCGCACTGCTGACAATCACCATCGCACTGCTGACAATCACCATCGCACTGCTGACAATCACCACAGCACTGCTGACAATCACCACAGCACTGCTGACAATCACCACAGCACTGCTGACAATCACCACCGCACTGCTGACAATCACCACCGCACTGCTGACAATCACCACCGCACTGCTGACAATCACCACCGCACTGCTGACAATCACCACCGCACTGCTGACAATCACCACCGCACTGCTGACAATCACCACAGCACTGCTGACAATCACCACCGCACTGCTGACAATCACCACCGCACTGCTGACAATCACCACCGCACTGCTGACAATCACCACCGCATTGCTGACAACAGTCTGGTGTCTGTTGAGCCGGCACGCGCCAGACCTCCCTGGCTGGCTGCGCTCATAACGCCCGAACGCGCGGGGGCGTCTCTCCCCCCAGGGAAGGAGGGGGAGGGGGGGGGGGGCGTGCCGAGCCCTCCCCGATATAGACCGGCCGTCTGTCACGCCGCCGTCACGCGCGTGACGGGAGCGTGACGCGCGCGTGACGCCGCGATGATTCGTCGACGGCGGAGTGACACGGTCATTTGTGACTGCTGACCCGGCCGCCAGGAATAGGTCCTGCCAGAGGGGGGGGGGGGGCTGAGGAGCTGAGAGCCCTCTGTCCGTCAGCGCAGGGGGAGGGGGGGGGGAGTCGGGGGCGGGGCTGAAATGGATGAACATCGCTGTCATCTCGGGGATTATGGTAACGGGATGGCGCCAGGTTGTAAGATGGAAGATCGATTCAAATGGATTGGTTCTGAGTTTGACACAAGGCTGACGTTTGTGAATGCGCGCGCATCGATGTGTCCTAGAAAGGCGATTTGCTCGTATCGTCATTCCGAGTGACGTGTAGGGTGTCTGATCTCTGTCTGGATCGTTCACGCATTAGGACGCGTGACGCGCCCTTATCTCACCACATTTGTATTCAAGACGCGGCTTGTTTACGCTCAGCTACAGCATACGTTGGCATGACGCTGGCACTCACCTGGCGTCAGACAGCACGAATCCTGAGCTGACGGCTCGTCATCGGCTGCCCGAGAGCTCTGATCCAGCATTGATGACAATCGGGGAGGAGCCTCGGTGGTCGCGTCGGTAGAAAGCGAACCAATGAACATAACGAATTGGTGCCACGTGGTATGGTACAGATATCAATGCGGAATGTTTTTAGACTTACCTAACTTACGAATTTATGCTACGTAACATAGGTGATAGAACGGAGGGTTGTATCTTTGAAGTCCCGGAGAATCACAATTTGTAAGGGTGGACGAAAACATACGAACTTCAAGTTTCGAGGCTAAAAGTTCTTGTTCAATGGTGACAAATGACAAAGTCAATATCTTATTTGGCCAAACTGTTATATTTGTCATAGTTGGTCACGATAGTCCCTTCTAAACAAGAAAACATATTTCACTGTATACATTTTGCCTGCCACATACGAACGTCAACCTCGAAGGAATCAAAGTGTTATTTTCAACACTAATTTCCTGGGTTATTCACAATTACAATTACAGGGTTAATTTACAGTTACGTACCATATCGACAGTACAGCACCGCATGACTTCTGCCCACGACTCACCGATGCCTTTCTCTGTCTCCCCTAGGAGGATGTTCCCCACGATCCGGGCGTCCTTCACGGGATTGAAGCTGGAGCAGCGCTTTCTGGTCGTGATGGACATCGTGCCGGCCGACAACAAGCGCTACCGCTACGCCTACCACCGCTCCTCGTGGCTGGTGGCCGGCAAGGCGGACCCTCCGGCGCCGGCGAGGCTATATGTGCATCCGGACTGTCCCTTCAACGGCGAGCAGCTCAAGAAGCAAGTGGTCTCCTTCGAGAAGGTCAAAGTAACCAATAACGAGATGGACAAGAGTGGTCTGGTGAGTAGCAGCGCTGGGACGAGGGAACGGGGGTGCGCGACCCGACTGGGCGCGGTATGGGGGGAGGGAGTTTACAAATATTGACCTTTTGATTTATTTTTCTGCATTATCATATGACACATGTATGGTATCAATTTGATTGCGTCTTAATTTAAAAGTGAAAACAACTTTTTGTATTTCAATAATTACATTTTGGGAAGTGTAATTATATGTGGCAAACGGTATGATCCTTCTCTATATCTGGCGTGACATATCTGGCGCTTTTCTTTCTTTTGAATGCATTGTTGAAGGCATTGTTCTTTTGAAGGTAAAAAAATCGCCGACACTAAATAGGTCACTGTTAGGTGCATAAATGAACCTCCGATTTCATTGCCACTTAATAAATGAAGTTAATGAACCATTATGACAATTGTTTTCAAAAATTGAGTCACAACCACTAACTAGGCCGTCGTTGGGTGCATAAGTTAACTGCTAATTTGGATACCTTTTTATTCAATGTTTGTTGATTGTTAAGGATAGTAGGGCACCTAATCACAATAAACAGAGTGCAAGGCATATTTTCCATACCATTTCGTCAAAAAGTAATACCGGATTTTGGTGGGGACCGAAATTTCGTTACCAAGTACTTGAGAGTACCGGTCGTTAGAAGTGTGGAACGCTTATCAACTTTAACTGGAAATATCTCTCGGTAGGAATTTTTATATGCAAAATGCGATCAATTTACAATATATTTTGCCTCGTCTATCGATTTCAAGTAATAACTTAATTTTTGTCGGAAAAGGTCAATATTTCATCACTATATCTTATGGACGGAAGTGATGGGGGAATAATTGTAAACACGGTGGGAAAGTGGTGATTGTGGCTTGCAGACGTGCAAGGGGCACAGTGCAGTTCGCTGAAAAGAAGACAAAATAACGGATGGCTTCATCTTGGCTTACGAGTTCCTATATTCTTCCATTGGTCTCAAATACTTTTATGGTCGCATGCATGTATGTACTGTTGTATCAATTAAGTCTGTATAATGACCCAGTGCTGTATCCTTCTGCAGGTAATCCTGAACTCGATGCACCGATACCAGCCGCGGGTTCACCTGATCCTGAGGAAGGACGGCCAGGCGGGGACCATCAACGATCTGGAGGGGCAGGACTACAAGACGTTCATCTTCCCCGAGACGGTGTTCACGGCCGTCACCGCCTACCAGAACCAACTGGTGAGCTTCAGCGCAGGACACTGTGATCACTCTCCACGACAGATGGAGATTCTCTTTGAGCAACATAGTAATACGAAAGTGGTCGAGTTCGTCCCTATCTATGTGCAAATATGAGGGCAGTTTATTTTTAAGATGGTGAAACCGTTACAATAATAAAAGTAGATATATTTCCAGATTTATTGGCACTTGCAATTCGACGGTCGTAACGTATCTATAAACAATGTCTTTGGCTTTACATTTAAAGTGTCGCTGTCTGACTCCAGTGGTTACCTACCTGTCTGTGAGACGTATAGGACCTTCTGCCAATTCCTTCTCAGGATGGCCGACTATTTTAGCTCGCATTTTTCCTCTGGAGTCCATATGCTTTTCCCCGCGCCCGGCTCAGGTCAGCCGGCTGATGTGCGTTCTGCTTGCAGATCACCAAGCTGAAGATCGATAGCAATCCGTTCGCCAAGGGATTCCGGGACTCGTCGCGACTCACCGACTTTGAAAGGTGGGTCAGGCAGACTGTGTGGCTGTACTGAGGCCCTCAGAGGAGAACGAGCGGCTGGATCTCGTGCAGTTCAGGGTATCTCCTCTGTAAGAGATGCTCTGAAGCATTATCTGGGATCTGAAGGGTATTGCTCAGCGCTCAGAAGGGTATATCTGAGATGCTGGTCAAACACTCGGCAATTAATAATGTTTGGTGGTGGAGAAAACTATAAAAAAACGAACTATAAGATCGACAAGGTATATGGGTGCACAGCTTGCCCGGTTTACTATAATTTCGCTGTTTGGTAAACAGATTAGTAGAGACAATCTTGCTATACTCTCGTCGTTTGAGTTTATTAGCAAGTGCCATGGATATATATATATATATATATATATATATGGACATACACAAGTTGATGAGACAATGCTTGACAAAAGACAGTGAATAGATATGCACCAGGAGCAAGCAAAAAGCAGGCAAGTCCTTCCAGATATCAAAGTGTCAGATGCATTCCAGCATTGCTACACCATATGATCGATATCACACAGAAGCTGCGTCAATCCGCCATGGCCACTGGGCGGGAATTTCTCGTCTGTTTGGTCTCTGGGTGGGTGGTCCTCGCCCCGGGACGTCTGGCTTTTGATGAGCAGTGCAGACTTCCACTGCTACCGGGCGGGGCTACCTCCTGCGCCAGTTCTTCTCACTTCTCCCAGCCCCGCCTCCCATGGAGCCACCGCACCCGTCCTCTGCTGGGATAGCCGAGCCACACAAACACTCCAGGCACGCGATAAAAACAACATTTTGACGCCTTAAATCACCATGACGACGCGCGCCGGAACCGGCAGACCCCTTCCGGCGAGGCGGGCGGCTCGCGAGGCGGTGGGTGCGAGGCGCAGGCACCTCTGCTTCGTGCAGCACCGGCAGCCGAAGCAGCAGCAGCGGCGGCGGCGGCGGCGGCGGCGGCGGCGGAGAGGACGCGTCGTTTATAACCGCGGGTCTCATATCTGGCATTCCAGTGTCGGGTTTTTCACGCTTATTTGCCGTACGTCGCTCAGTATGTGGTTATCGGAGGCATCGCGCGCGGGCGGGCTGCTGCCGGGCTCGCGCCTCGCGCACCAGTCTGTCACGCGCCCTGCAAGAACTGGGGAGTGGCGGGACACCGTGGCGGGAGGCGGTCTTAAGGGAGGGGCAGGGAGCGGCCCATATTTCATGGGCCGTCAATCCCATCCCGGCTGACACCCGGGAGGTGAGCGGCAGGTCTTCCCCGGGTGACTGCAGTCCACGGTGGTTATGCGCTGAAACACGGGAGGTGAGCGGCAGGTCTTCCCCGGGTGACTGCAGTCCACGGTGGTTATGTGCTGAAACACGGGAGGTGAGCGGCAGGTCTTCCCCGGGTGACTGCAGTCCACGGTGGTTATGTGCTGAAACACGGGAGGTGAGCGGCAGGTCTTCCCCGGGTGACTGCAGTCCACGGTGGTTATGTGCTGAAACACGGGAGGTGAGCGGCAGGTCTTCCCCGGGTGACTGCAGTCCACGGTGGTTATGTGCTGAAACACGGGAGGTGAGCGGCAGGTCTTCCCCGGGTGACTGCAGTCCACGGTGGTTATGTGCTGAAACACGGGAGGTGCGCAGCAGGTCTTCCCCGGTGACTGCAGCACACGGTGGTTATGTGCTGAAATGAACCCATGTCAAAGTCGCTTAATTATCAAAATCGCTTATTTATTACATCAATATATCAAAGAGCAGGATTTTTTTAAGGAAAGTTAAAAAAAACAGTTCTCAGCGTTTTAAAAAAAAACATATCAATGATGATTACAAAAGTCCTGCCCAGTAATCAGCGGCTATGGCACTGTGAGATGAAAATGTAAAATGTATCAACCATTCAGAGGTCTTAGCGCATAGCCGCCTCGTCTCATTCCACTCACTTGTTTCTCCAGAAGTTTGATGAAAACAATCAACATTCAGAATAAGTTTGACGAAATAAATACATTTTCTGGCCATCATTCAGTATAGTGGGGTTATGTTTATCGCTTAAGCTGACTCATATGCCGCACAGTGGGCCTCGGTAAACTCAATCACGTCATTCAATATTTTTTTTGCCTTATCTGGAACACGAAACGACACCACAAATCGGTATTACACCTTCGTCACTCATGATATAGGGATTATCACCTTATCTATCTCTTGTCACACACGGTTGGCTTGATCACAAATAGTGACTACGGTACGCGACGCCCATTGTAAATTTTAGAACCTCGTACTTTACCTATTGGTAGCTAATGATCCACAGTGGCATCAATTATTCGCTGTATGGATCCACAGCCCTCCTTTCGGAGTTGGTCCGCGGGAAATCTCGATGGATTGCTGTGGTCCGTGAGGCTGTGGTCCGTGATTCGTGTGGATTGCTGTGGTCCGTGATTCGTGTGGATTGCTGTGGTCCGTGAGGCAGTGGTCCGTGATTCGTGTGGATTGCTGTGGTCCGTGAGGTTGTGGTCCGTGATTCGTGTGGATTGCTGTGGTCCGTGATTCGTGTGGATTGCTGTGGTCCATGATTCGTGTGGATTGCTGTGGTCCGTGAGGTTGTGGTCCGTGATTCGTGTGGATTGCTGTGGTTCGTGAGGTTGTGGTCCGTGATTCGTGTGGATTGCTGTGGTCCGTGAGGCAGCGGTCCGTGATTCGTGTGGATTGCTGTGGTTCGTGAGGCTGTGGTCCGTGATTCGTGTGGATTGCTGTGGTCCGTGAGGCTGTGGTCCGTGATTCGTGTGGATTGTTGTGGTACGTGAGGCTGTGGCCCGTGATTCGTGTGGATTGCTGTGGTCCGTGATTTGTGTGGATTGCTGTGGTCCGTGAGGCTGTGGTCCGTGATTCGTGTGGATTTCTGTGGTCCGTGATTCGTGTGGATTGCTGTAGTCCGTGATTCGTGTGGATTGCTGTGGTCCGTGATTCGTGTGGATTGCTGTGGTCCGTGAGGTTGTGGTCCGTGATTCGTGTGGATTGCTGTGGTCCGTGATTCGTGTGGATTACTGTGGTTCGTGAGGCTGTGGTCCGTGATTCGTGTGGATACTGTGGTCCGTGAGGTTGTGGTCCGTGATTCGTGTGGATTGCTGTGGTCCGTGATTCGTGTGGATTGCTGTGGTCCGTGATTCGTGTGGATTGCTGTGGTCCGTGATTCGTGTGGATTGCTGTGGTCCGTGAGGTTGTGGTCAGTGATTCGTGTGGATTGATGTGGTCCGTGATTCGTGTGGATTGCTGTGGTCCGTGAGGCTGTGGTCCGTGATTCGTGTGGATTGCTGTGGTCCGTGAGGCTGTGGTCCGTGATTCGTGTGGATTGCTGTGGTCCGTGAGGCTGTGGTCCGTGATTCGTGTGGATTGCTGTGGTCCGTGATTCGTGTGGATTGCTGTGGTCCGTGAGGCTGTGGTCCGTGATTCGTGTGGATTGCTGTGGTCCGTGATTAGTGTGGATTGCTGTGGTCCGTGATTTGTGTGGATTGCTGTGGTCCGTGATTCGTGTGGATTGCTGTGGTCCGTGAGGCTGTGGTCCGTGATTCGTGTGGATTGCTGTGGTCCGTGAGGTTGTGGTCCGTGATTCGTGTGGATTGCTGTGGTCCGTGAGGCTGTGGTCCGTGATTCGTGTGGATTGCTGTGGTCCGTGAGGCTGTGGTCCGTGATTCGTGTGGATTGCTGTGGTCCGTGAGGCTGTGGTCCGTGATTCGTGTGGATTGCTGTGGTCCCTGAGGTTGTGGTCCGTGATTCGTGTGGATTGCTGTGGTCCGTGAGGTTGTGGTCCGTGATTCGTGTGGATTGCTGTGGTTCGTGAGGTTGTGGTCCGTGATTCGTGTGGATTGCTGTGGTCCGTGAGGCTGTGGTCCGTGATTCGTGTGGATTTATGTGGTCCGTGAGGCTGTGGTCCGTGATTCGTGTGGATTGCTGTGGTCCGTGAGGCTGTGGTCCGTGATTCGTGTGGATTGCTGTGGTCCGTGAGGCTGTGGTCCGTGATTCGTGTGGATTGCTGTGGTCCGTGATTAGTGTGGATTGCTGTGGTCCGTGATTCGTGTGGATTGCTGTGGTCCGTGATTCGTGTGGATTGCTGTGGTCCGTGATTCGTGTGGATTGCTGTGGTCCGTGATTCGTGTGGATTGCTGTGGTCCGTGATTCGTGTGGATTGCTGTGGTCCGTGAGGCTGTGGTCCGTGATTCGTGTGGATTTATGTGGTCCGTGAGGCTGTGGTCCGTGATTCGTGTGGATTGCTGTGGTCCGTGAGGCTGTGGTCCGTGATTCGTGTGGATTGCTGTGGTCCGTGAGGCTGTGGTCCGTGATTCGTGTGGATTGCTGTGGTCCGTGATTAGTGTGGATTGCTGTGGTCCGTGATTCGTGTGGATTGCTGTGGTCCGTGATTCGTGTGGATTGCTGTGGTCCGTGATTCGTGTGGATTGCTGTGGTCCGTGATTCGTGTGGATTGCTGTGGTCCGTGATTCGTGTGGATTGCTGTGGTCCGTGATTCGTGTGGATTGCTGTGGTTCGTGAGGCTGTGGTCCGTGATTCGTGTGGATTGCTGTGGTCCGTGAGGCAGCGTGGCATGATCCGTGATATGTCGTTTCATGCTATCAGTTGGCTCCAGCTGAGCTTCTGTGCGCATCACGTATACAAGTCATCATATACATTGTATACAAAACTTGCCAACACGTGCTCCATAAGTGCATTTGCAATTATGTATGTAGATCATATTATCGGATACCGTTTACCCACACTGGCAGTATGTGTGTGTGTGCTCTGTTAGGAGCGGAAGAGCTCCCTTCTCCCCTCTCAGCGGATATCTCTGTAGCGTTTCCGTCTCGTCCCCGGGGGTAACCGGAGAACGCCCTGGTCACGCCTCCCACGGTCCCCACCCCGACTGGCGAGGGACCGGATCCCAGGTCACCACGGGTCACCCCGACCCCCGCTGCCGGCGGCGGACCCCCCAGGGAGGCGGGGAGCGGGAGGAGCGCCAGGCACGTGTCCCGCCGCCGGCAACAAATGGCCCCTCTGTTTGACTGCGGCCGCCGGCAAACAGACGCCGCCACGCCGGATCAACAGCGCGCGCCGCCCTCCTGATTGCTTAATCCCACTGGGAGACCGCCGCGCCGCAGCCGACGCAAACGGGGGCGGGCGGTGGGACAGGGCGCGCCCCTGGCCACCGCGCCGCCCTGCCCGGGCGGTGACTGGACCGGGACGGACGGTGGGACGGGGCGCGCCCCTGGCCACCGCGCCGCCCTGCCCGAGGCGGTGACTGGACCGGGACGGACGGTGGGACGGGGCGCGCCCCTGGCCACCGCGCCGCCCTGCCCGGGCGGTGACTGGACCGGGACGGACGGTGGGACGGGGCGCGTCCCTGGCCACCGCGCCGCCCTGCCCGGGCGGTGACTGGACCGGGGCGGACGGTGGGACGGGGCGCGCCCCTGGCCACCGCGCCGCCCTGCCCGGGCGGTGACTGACGGGGTCCCAGGAAGGTGTAGATAATGTTGCTCTTTGCCTTCTTTGCCTTATCCGTAGTGCTTTTAAAAAGTCGGCCGCTTTCTCAGTGTACCATTATTTCGCCGTGCCTTGAATGCCCTTATGTTCCGCGGGTTATGATGCGATTTCTGGCTGGAAGTTGCTAACGCGCGTCTATGTAGTACACCAGTGTCAGTTTTCACACCTACAACTTTTCACAGCATCATTTCGAAGCAGTATTGCGTGCCTGGCATTGCCAGATCACAAGTCGTGCTGCTCACGTCTCGAGTGTCTCGCCTGACCGCCGGTAGCGTGTTACGGTCGCCGAGTGGCAGCTAACAGCTCGGCACTGCCATGGCTCCGTGCGCCGACGGCCGCCATACCCGGCGGCAATGGAGGCACTCGGCGCCGTAACGATCGTCCATAAAGCGAGAACGAGGCCCGACTGGATGACTGTGTTAGCCAGTCTGTAGCCGGCCTGGCCGACTGGCTGACTGAGTCCTGTCGGGGTATATCTGCCGGGGCCGCCGGGGTCGCCGGGGTCGCCGGTCAACGGCCACCCGCCGGACGGAGCGGGCGGAACTGCCGTCGACTCGCGTCGGACGGTCGTCGACGCGTCGGCAGTGACGCTGCGGCCGGAGCCCGTATTGATTGCCGCCGCTCCGCCCCACAGCTGCCGCCGGAGTCGACGGAGATGTTTTTTGGCAGCCGGCGACTGTCGAACCCTCTCGTCGGCTCGCCGGGTGCGAGGCGCCACAGAGAGGTCGGCCAAGCGCGGAGACCTGTCGGGCGCCGGGTGTTTTTAGCGGCGGAAAGAACGCCGTGCTTATTGAGTACGTCGCGTTGCTTTGTGGTGCTGTCAGGGCTGGCAAACGGATGTATGTGGCTCGTGTCGGGCTGTGGCGTGTTAAATGGACGCAAATCAGCGACAGAATGGATCTGCATTTCTTTTGGGTTCCGGAGCAGGAGCAGCTTCTCTGCCTATGGCTGGTGGCATGGTTCTCGACACTTATAATATTTTTGACACATGTAGCTGAATGTTTGAATCCGTTGGGTATCACACGGCACCAATCTGTTAAAAAGATGTGGAAATATAACAATACGTCCTTCATGTCAGGAGCGTACTCGACAAACCCTTGAGCCTGAGCAGGTCACGAAGGCAGCGGTCGCCGCCCTCTTCTCCCCTCCCTCTCCATGTCGTGAGCCTCACAGGTCACCACCGCCTCGACGGAACCAAGGGGCTGACGGAGTCGTCAACCCGGGTCACCTCCCTCCCCTCTTGAGGTTTAAAAATCGACGGAACCTGTTGTATAATTGCAGAAAGTTGTGAATTCATTTTACGTAAAGAACATGAAGTGGGTACAACAGCAAAATTATTTGTCCCCATAGTCATCAGAAGGTTTCGATAAATACAAACTTTTGCATGTTTTTCCTATCATCATCTCAATAGTTTACGGAACTATACTGCAAGTTCAGGTCGTTTATTCACCCCTGCTCCCGGGCCGGTGTGCGTCGTTGAACCGTGCCGTGTGCCCCCCCCCCTCCCGGTCCCGGTGCTGGTCCAGGTCTCGGTTCCTGGCCCGGCGAACCCCGAACAAAGCGGGCTCGGACGCCAGCTCGTTTCACGCCTGTTTCCCCGGCCGCCCAGATACCATCGCCAGCCGCCGGCCCGTCGGCAGCGACGTTGTTGGTTCGTCGGCAGCGACGTTGCCGGTCCGTCGGCTCGGCGGGTCGCGCTGGCCCGTGAGTGCAGTCGGTCATCCAGCGCCCAACCGACGAGGTTATAGTGAAGGAGAGTCATCGAACATGCCGCAACGTTGGATTTATAATTTGGAAGGAAGCTCATCGACATTTCGAATGGTCTGATATTGATATAGGGCTTCAAAGGTTAAAACCAGGCAAAAACAAGAATATGAGGCTTGACACAGAAAAACTAAGGCGAGCTAGTCGATTCCGCTTTATAACACATGCCCGTGGTCCGATGCCAGACAGCTGTCTCAGCCGAGCTGTGCCAGCTCGGCGCGATTCACCCTGCGGCCATGGGACGCGGCATCTCCGCTGAGTTCCTGACGTGCCGCTGGCGACCCGTCCCCCGTGGCAACCCCGCATTGATATAGTGGTCCGATGACAGACAGCTGTCTCAGCCGAGCTGTGCCAGCTCGGCACGATTCACCCTGCGGCCATGGGACGCGGCATCTCCGCTGAGTTCCTGACGTGCCGCTGGCGACCCGTCCCCCGTGGCAACCCCGCATTGATATAGTGGTCCGATGACAGACAGCTGTCTCAGCCGAGCTGTGCCAGCTCGGCACGATTCACCCTGCGGCCATGGGACGCGGCATCTCCGCTGAGTTCCTGACGTGCCGCTGGCGACCCGTCCCCCGTGGCAACCCCGCATTGATATAGTGGTCCGATGACAGACAGCTGTCTCAGCCGAGCTGTGCCAGCTCGGCACGATTCACCCTGCGGCCATGGGACGCGGCATCTCCGCTGAGTTCCTGACGTGCCGCTGGCGACCCGTCCCCCGTGGCAACCCCGCATTGATATAGTGCGACCGTTTCTCAAACCCGCGCCCCTCACGTCTCTCGTCAAAGCGCTGAGCGGGGACATCGCGTCACTCGGCGACCATTGGCGGGCGGTGGTGTGCGTCCCGGCGGCGGCGGCGGCGGTGCGGCGGACAGCTTTGTGACCCGCCTCCGCTGGCAGGCACCTCAGACTCCCATCAGCGGACGCTCATCGAGGCGCCACTCCGATGGCTCCATCGCCCTGCCGCCGCCGCCGCCGCCGCCGCCGCCGCCGCCGCCGCCGCCGCCGCCGCCGCCGCCGCCGCCGCCGCCCGCTCTCCGCTGCCGCCGCCGCCGCCGCCGCAGCCGCCGCAGCCGCCGCCGCTCTCGCCGGCGCCATCGCCGGGTCGCTTCACGTGACAGGTCCGAGGACGTCGCCGGCCCGCCCCAGGACGCGCAGAACGCGCACTCGGCTCATTGCTATTCGTCCGCCATCACCGGCTGTCCAACGTCGTGCTCCTGTTGCCAGTCAGCTGCACGCCAGCACAGCACCCGCACCGCCCGGCGGCCGCGCGGCAGCAGCGCGGGGCGCCCCTGTGTGACCCCGGTCAGTTTTTGCGGGTCGCAGGCGGCGCGCCGTCCGGCAGACCACACAAAGCGCGCCCGGTCTTCCCGCCGAGGTCGTCGCTGCCGGCGGGCGGCGGGCGGCGGGCGCGGGCGGTGGGCGGCGTCGCTCCAGTGCGGGCGGCAGCGGTCTGTCGAGTGATGCCTGTCGGCCGGCCGTCCGGCACCGGTAGCTCCCATTCCGTCAGTGGACGGTTTTTGCGCGAACGCCCGTCTCATTATTGCAGTGCTGCGCGTTAACTTTCCACTTCTGGCACGTCTTTTTTGTGCCGCCGCCGCCTGCCGGCCACCACCGCCCTCCAAATTGTATTGTCAAGATAAGCGGTGGGGGCGGCGCGGCGGCAGCGGCGGCGCGGGCGGGGGCGGGGGCGGGGGCGGTGCAGGGACGGCCGCCACCCAGCCGGCTCTGCGTGGCAGGATGCGCCATGCTGTGTATCACTGAAGGCGGGCCACGGGTATGACAGAGCGGGCCACGGGCGGGCCACGGGCGGGCCACGGGCCACGGGTATGACAGAGCGGGTTGGGGCCTCGTACCGAGCTGCCGGCGCCTCACTGCAGTGCCAACTGCCACCAGACAGTCGCCGGTATTAGTGTTTTGAATTAGTAGCCTCAAGTCTGCTGAAACAACCAACACTAGAAGACGTAGCCCGTCGGCATCCAACAATCTTTCATACCCTCACCCCATTGCAAATTAAACACAAAAATATCCTGAGAAATATCTATCAAGAAAGGAAAACACGAAACGTATCATATTGTATGTACACGTAGGTAGTGATCCCAATCATATGCCAGCTAAGTAGGCACTTATGCTCCATTTTCTAAGAACTCCACTCAGGGACGTCGCCACCGGGGGGCCTGGGGGCCAGTCCACTCGGGTCCATACAGTAGCTTCTTGGTACCGTTCCCCACCACTTCACAGCCGTGTGCGGTTTTATCAACACTCGGTCTCGCGCCGCAGCGCCGCTGCTGCAGAACGGCACAGGCTCGGCGATAATTGCCGATCCATGAACGCTGGCGGCCAGCCGGCGGAAGCGCTCCAACCGCATCAAAGCGGCGGCGCGGCCGAGACGCTCCCATGCGGCAGTGATCGCGCCAGCACCGCCGATGATGCATCAGTCACTGGCACGCGACTGGCAAATTATTGCCGCCGTTGGCGTCGCTTTAGCGGCCGTGAATGCGCCACCAGCACGGAGACGGTTTACCGGAGCTGCTATGATATCGAAGAACAGTGGAGTTTTGACTCCGCATATTACTCAGATAATGGGTTATCAACTTCTGTTCTTTTTCAGGATTCATCTGACTTAATGGAATTAGTCTACGAAATGTGCAAATATTTGTGCAATTAATGCAAAAGTTAACCAGCGAGCTGCTATTTTTCTGTTTTCCAAGCTGACATCTCACGCTTCGAACTGCTTATCCTAGGAAGTGTTTACATGCTGATAAAAATAAACCACCTGGCGTAGTATCTGTATCGTGTTTCGAGCTAGCATTGTGTCCATTTGTCCTGCCTTCCTTCTGGTAGGCGTCTGTTCGTCCGTTCTGCCTCGTGTCCGGTGTCAGTTTGACCTGCCTCCCCTCACCCCAATGTCTGCACAGACTGTGCGTCTTCTGTCTGGTGTCTGTACGGCCTGCCCATCTACTATCCGATGTCTGTCCCGCCTACATGACCGGTACCCGTCGACTCTTGGGCCTGTCTTCCTCGTATCTGACATCCATTCAGCCCGCCAGTTTTCTGTCCAAAGTCTGCCCTCCTGTCTGCCTCATTCCCTCCAACGCCTTCCTTCCTATACCTAGTGTCGGTTTCGCCCCGCGGTGTGTGCGTGCGAGGACAGCGATGACTCTGGCACAGCTCCCCTTACTGCTACAGGGACACGTTCGAGACGCTGCTGGTCGACCACCCGCCGTACCTGCCCGGCGTGCACCCCGTGTTCGACGCCTGCAACCTCACCGCCGAGGAGAAGACGCTGCTGGCGGCGCGCGCGCAGATGATGCTGCGGCAGTCGGCGCCGCCCATCTCGGCGGCCAGCGCCGGCCTGCTGGGCTACCCTCGCGCGCCGATGCCGGTGCCGCTGCCGCTGCTGAGCCAGTGGGCCGCACTGCAGTCGCAGTCGATGCTGGCCAGCCAGCTGCAGCAGTCGCTGGCGTGCCACTCGGCGGCGGCGCTGGCGCAGCAGCAGGGCTACGGAGACGCGCTGCGTCTGCCGCGGCCCATGTATCCGGCGGCACTGCAGCGGTACGCGCCCTACATCTACCCCCGGCTGCTGAGCCCGGCAGCAGGCAGTCCCGGCAAGGTGGCCGCGCCTTCTCCCTCGCCTTCAGCGGCGTCAGTTGAGGCGGCTGAGGCGGAGCGGCCTCACGGGGGGTCTCCTCGCAGCAGCCCTCGCTGAGGCGAGGAGGAGGAGGACTAGGGTGCACACTGGGAGCGTCGGGCCACGGTGTGAAGAATGCGTCTGTGACTAGCAGAACTGGCTCTAATAGGGCTCTCGTCCCAGACAGGGAAGGCTCGTCTTGACTGAAAGGAGATGCTCCTTCCAGGAAAGACTTGACTCCGTTGAAGGGGGGCGGCTCTGATGGGAAACTAGGCTCCATTTAGGAGAATCAGGAAGTTGCCAGGCCAGTCTGTGTGGAGAAGCTGGTCAGAAGCTGACTAAAGAAGTGGCTTTATCGACCGTCTCTTCAGAAGGTTCCCAAGCCGCCGAGTCCGTCCCAGGTGTGTCGGAGACAGGACACTGGACATTCGACAAGAGGCCACGGGGGCCGGGACACGCTGGGTTAACACTAGGACGACCTAGTAGTATTCTGGTTAGGATGAGGTAGACCGAGTCGGACTGGGAGAGAATGTTCCAAAACGTTTGCTGGTCCAGTCTAGTGTCCCTAGCTGGTCAGGAACAGAACATTTCGCGTCTCACAGTGCCAGCATCAACTGCTGAGGCCGTCTCACACAGTCCGTAGACTTCGTAGAGACGTTCTCCTGCTAGAAAGCACATCCCCATCTGGCATTGGAGGGTGCCAAAAGTCCAGAACTCCAGTGCGTTTCCACTGCGGACCGGGCACTCGTGAAGCATAAACGTGTTCACCAGTTTATTACCTAGATGAGCAACGCAATACTCGTGGCTTTAAATTCGGCGTCTGTAAGTTGTGTTGGAAGCTTCGCCTTTGGTATTAGTGCGACTCGTGCGGCGTGGATGTTGTTTGCACAGTTTGGGTCTAGGGGTGTACTGTTAGGCACGTTTGTAGGTGTGGTGTGTTTGCCACGAAATAGCGGCAGTGCGCGAGAGATGTGTTTGTATGACGTCACTGTATGGTATGCTGTTTGTTGGGTGGATCTTGGGTCGAAAGTTCGACCTCTGTGGGTAGTCAGTTACTCATTAATGGTGATGTGTATTTTAGACAAGCGTCAGAGGTTACATGAATGTGTTTCGGTTGTGAGTTTATATTAAAAATACGTTTTTTTTTATCGGACGGTCTGCTATGTTATTTAGTCGGATATTTTATTTCCTCGGCCAAGGAAGTGGTCATCTAAAGCACTCATTTCATTTAACGGTCTTCGTGACGCGTTAAATTTGTAAGCGCCCGTGTGTAGATTCGCGTTTAGTTAGTTTGCTTCGCTCGATCGCTGCCTGGATATGTGACGAACGTTTCGCGCTGCTTGTGGACGCCTCGACTCGAGACAAATCTGTTTGTTTCTCACCAAAGTTCGCCGCGTCAGTCGTCTGACTGATGAGAGTACATTCCACGCGATCTGTAGGGCTGCTCCCCGCGCACTGACCTCCGTTCGACACGGGCCAGTCCGTGGCGCCGAGCGCAGTGAGAGCAGGATCCGTGCTAGGCTGTCTTTCTAGACATATCGATATTACATTGCCCGACTGCAGAATCAAATGTGTCTAGTTCCTGAGGACACGGCTCGGGTGCAGTGGTGGTCTCTGGCCGTGGTCCCTCGTGTCCACACGCGCCCTGTCTACCTGTCAAAGTGTCAACGTGTGCGTCGCGTCCACTTTGTGGCAGCTGCCGGCGAGACAGACCTGGCGCCGACGTGCGATGAGGACGCAGTGATTGTTTCCTCGCAGTCGCCGTTTGGAAAACGCGTCGATTTCGCGTGAAAAGTGGCGAGGGGTCCATCGATTGTCCGAACTCGGCGCTGGGTGGACGGCTGTGGCGACTGTGGCGTTGCCGCCAACATTGTTGATGATTATTTGTTGCCCTAGTTGTCAATATATTGAGTTCAACAGAGTGCTGTTTGTCATGTGTTTCGCCGATTCGGGTCGGTCGGTAAGAGACGCTACCGTTGAATTGATGGGTGTCGTTCCGTGCTTTATTTGCGCGTATTTTTCAGCGTCAGGACAACTATCATTTTGTCTAATGGGTGTTGGCTGTATAGGGGAGCCGCCTCAGTGAGTAGGTACTCCGTGTGCGGTGGCGGTCGGTGCCTGCTGTTACAATTATTAACAGACGATTGCACAGGCAACCAGTAATGGATAGCAGGGTTGGGTACGGCCTAAACTTCGGCGGACATTACTGAAAGATTGGGTGTGCTGTTGGTATTGCAAAGGTAGCCAGCAATAGATACGGGTGTAGGTATTGATAATAGATACGGGTAGATAGATAGGGGTGGAGGTATTGGCTGCACTGTGACGGGCAGTATGAAAGAATGCCATCTGGCTGGTTCTGACTCTGGGCGGCTCGACTCAGGGGCGGATCCAGAGGGGGTGGGGCTGAAACCCCTGCCTTAGAAAACGGCGCCCTCGGGCACCCCGGCGCCGAAGGCGCTGCTGCGCCGTTCTTGCAAAGGAATGTCGGCGCCGAAGGCGCCGTAGCGTTCTCGGGAGGCCGCCAAGGCGCCTTTGCGACTACCAACAGCATCGTAGCAGTCTTGAAAGGCACCCTGGCAACCTCAGAAGACATCTTGCCGCCCGCATAACGCATTATGCCGCCCTCGGAAGGCATTATGCCGCACTCGTAAAGCATCGTGCTGCCCTCTGCAAATATCTTGTCGCCCTCGGAAGAAATTGTGTCGCCTCGGAAGTCGAAGTGCATGATGCCGACCTCGGAAGATGTCTTGCCGCCCTCGGAAGATGTCTTGCCGCCTTCGGAAGACATCTTGCCGCCCTCAGAGCACATTATGCCGCCCTCAGAGCGCAATAGGCCGCCCCCAGAGCGCATTATGCCGCTCTTGGAAGGCATCATGCCGCCTTTGGAAGACATCTTGCCGCCATCGGAAAACATTTTGCCGCCCTCAGCGCATTATGCCGCCCTCGAAAGTCATCATGCCGCCCTCAGAAGGCATCATGCCGCTCCCGGAGTCCAAAAAGCATAATGCCGCCCTCGGAAAGCATCATGCCGCCCTTTTCAAATATATCACCACCCTCGGAAGGCATCTTGCCGCCCTCAGAGCACATTATGCTGCCCTCAGAGCGCAATACGCCACCCTCAGAAGGCATCCTGCCGCCCTCAGGGCGCATTATGCCGCTCTTGAAAGGCATCATGTCGCCCTTGGTTACATCAATTGATGAGTCCGACGAGCCAAACGCAATGGTGAAAACCCCATTGCTCTACCTTGATGTGGTTAGAAGTTACTGAAGAAAACCACACGCAACCTCCGTGGTCATCTGAGTTGGCCTCGTAGAGGTCACAGAAGAAAAATGTGAAATGTGTATTTGCATTTGGCACATGAATGGTGAATCTCCAAAAAACTGATTAAATTTAGCCATTTCCTATGAATTTATACGCGTTTTCATTTTTCTCCATTGACTTATAAAAGGGAGGTCACGAAATCGACCTGACTTAGGTCACCGATATAAAACAAAATGAGATACATGAATTGCAGGTACTTATGACCTAATAATTCCTGTGAGTTTCAAACTGTTCGGCAAAACACTGCAATTTTGGTACGACCACAAGCTTTCACACACCTGTTGGGAGGTGGGGTCACTTAACGTTACATGTTGACTTAACCTGAGACGACCCGATGACAAAAAGTTTACACAATGTGGGTAATTGATGCCCAAAAAGCTCTGCCAAATTTGGCGTTGCCGCGCGCCGCTGTTTTTCCGCTATTCACGCAAAACTTTAGAAGGGTAGCATATATCCGCCAGTTGGTGCGTGTGTTGAACATTGTGCATCTGATGCATTACCTATCAATTATGCACCTAGCCACGCAATTTCATTGCAATTGGTCTTATATTTCGGAAGATAGAACATCTCTATTTTGACCTTTGACCTAACTGTGACCTGACATATCACCTTAACTGGAAAATGTTGCGTATGCTTTAGATGCGACTGATCGAGAGCTTTCGATTGCCGCCTAGCGCGTCTCGCTGCGATTATTGGTTTGGAAAATAACCGGGGCAGAATCTGCCCCCCCCCCCTCCCAGTGGCGCGTTCGGCTGAGAATCCCAGCGAGGAGCTGGGTAACTCAGTATTTAGGTATAATGGCCGGCCGCCGGGGCCACCGTTTATTTTTTAAGGTCCCCCTTCGTTTTTGCGGAGCCTCCTTTAATGTCAGGGAGGGGACAAAAATAGATTTGCACCCCTGCCCGACGACAGGGGCGAATGTCCCCTGCTCCCCATATGCTGCCGCCCCTGAAAAAAAGAAAAAAGAAGGAATGGCTGAGCCGATTGTGTTCAAATTTGGTGTGTGGTTAGGGACCTCTCAACCGCCAGTTTCCCACAAGTCAGGGATGGGGTGCCTCTGTACGTGCGCACGTGCACACCCATATTCTATATCTCAGGAACGGTTGAGCCGATTGTGTTCAAATTTGGTGTGTGGTTAGGGACTCCCCCGCCGCCGCCTACCCACAAGTCATGGGTGGGGTGCCTCTGCACGTGCGCACGTGCGCACGTGCGCACCTTTTTTGTATATCAGGAACTACTTGCCCGATCGGGTTGAAATTCACCATATATTTATTTCGCGCTTGCTCGTGCATCGCCAACTACGGCGCCTTACTAGTATATGGGACAAAATCTGAATATGAGCGGCCCGACCCAGTCCGGCCCGTGTCGACGCTTTTGACCAGCTAATATCTCTGCAACCACACGTCCGATTGACAAGCGGACTACTTTGCTGAGCAGCCCCATCCAATCTACCCTGTTTGAGACCGGTGCTGACTCATGTGGGTGACTACCACTGCACGTGGCGCGTACTGCGTGAGGGGTGTTGGAAGGTGTTTCCCCGCAATAACTCCGCAACGGCTGAGCCGATTGTGTTCAAATTTGGTGTGTGGTTAGGGACCCCTCAGCCGCCACTTTCCCACAAGTTATTGGCGGGGTGCCTCTGCACGTGCGCACGTGCACACCCCTATTATATATCGCAGGAATGGCTGAGCCGATTGTGTCCAAATTTGGTGTGTGGTTAGGGACCTCTCAGCCACCACTTTCCCACAAGTCAGGGATGGGGTGCCTCTGCACGTGCGCACGTTCACACCCCTATTATATATATATATATATATATATATATATATATATATATATATATATATATATATATATATATATATATATATATATATATATATATATATATATATATCAGGAACGGCTGGGCCAATTGTGTTCAAATTTTGTGCGTGGTTAGGGACCCCTCAGTCGCTACTTTCCCACTAGTTATTGGCGGGGTGCTTCTGTACGTGTGCACGTGCGCACCCTTTTTGTATTTCAGAAACTACTTGCCCGATGGAGTTGAAATTCACCATACATTTCCTTCGCGCTCGCTCGTTCATCGCCAACTACGGCGCCTTACTGGTTTTTATGTTGGCATGCATTGAGGCCTGGCAATCTTTCTGGAGGACTAAAATGACTATGTGTTACTACCACGTGTGCTCCCTTACCGTTTAATATTTCAAACCTGTTTTAGCTTTACCAGAGCGCGCTCGCTCGGTCATCGCCCAAAATGGCGTTTTACTGGTATTAATGCAATACACATAGATTTCATTATCAAGCAATATAGTTAATTTGATTTTCATGCATATGATGCTCCAATTCCTGAGTACCTGCCATTCCGTTTTCTTCTTCTTCAGATTGGATATGTCACTGACAGTTCTCATATGTTTTCAATCGTCAATCGTCCTGGGCTGATTTTGTTTTAGATTGCATGGTATGTGCCTAGCAATGCTAAACATTTTGTACTTACCCCGGCTGGTTTTGCAGAAACATTTTCAGAATCCTGGGGATATAAAGCTGAAAGCCACACTTATAAATTGTAACCTTATGCCTAGCAATTATATTTTATTCTTTGTGAGATTTACGAATCTGAACGCGTGATGGCTCAGCTGGCGTGGCGCAATTTAATCCTTTGGATTAGTGGAACTAAAGCCCCAATAAGAACGACTCAGCTGTCGTAACCAAGGGCGTCCCGTACGGGGGACAGAGGGGACACCGTCGCCCCAGTCGTCAGGTTGGAGGATTGCCCCCCCCCCCGTTTTGGAGGCATAAATTCATCTTTTGTTCGGAAATATTGCAGGTTTCAATATCATAAAAAATCATTTGGTTAAAGTATCAGTGCAATGGAAGAATGAAAGAGATCAGAAGAACGACATTTGTACTTTCAAGGAAGTTGGCAGGAATTTGAATGGAATTTCGGTAGCAGAAAAACGGGCATATTATGGCGTTAATGTGCCCTATTTGTTGTTTAGGCACGCTTTGTGCTTGCTGAAAGGAAACACCGCGGATAGTTTTACGACATGAACGTTTATGTGTGCACCTTTTCAGTCACTTCGACCGAATAGCTGCAAAGAAACAAGCTTCTGAAAACCATGGCTACGTTTGGGCCGCTCATACCTATATTTTGCCCCACAGTTGACAGAAGACCTCGCTCCGCTTGGTAATCAATCTGTTTATGCTGGGTCCTGATCTCGGAAATATATCCATTGAAAAGCTTTGGGCTACATTTATAAAATAAAATATGCAAGCCATTTCGTTAAGTTCTGCCCAAATGCGTTCAAAGTTTACAAACCGAGGTGTTTCCGGATAACTACTTCATCCATTACTCCAAGTACATGAACTACTTCATCCGCATCTGTTTCGGCCAGCCGTCCACAAACGACTACCCCGCACAACGAGCGGCGGCTGTCACCGGTTCCGGGGCGATCCGTCCTCCTGGTACAGTTACGGGCACCCCGGGTCAGCCAGCATGCAGAACAGTGAGATGCGCTGAGCGTATGCAGATCATAGACAAACACGCCAGTGACGTTGTCTTGTATCGCACCACCGACCTCCTAACTATATATATCAAACCCCTGACCCTGACTCCCATGACCACTGAGCCAGATACTCTCGAAAGCAAAAAGCCAGTCCAGTGGCAGCCGGGTGGCGCATATAAGTTCTGATATTCACGTCATATTAATCATAATTATAATTGCAGTCTATTGCGATCATGGATAGACGCAAAATTTCCGTACGGCAGCGCGACCCTACATCTCCACTAACATGCCAAATTTCGCGGTTTTGACTGCAAGGTGCGTAGAGTTATTAAGCAATTGGGTGACATCCGAACGGACAGACGGACAGCTGGATGCCACTTCTTACAATCAGTATGAAGTAACTAGCTCTGTAACGAATAACTAGGATGTGTATCGTAAACAGCGATGAGCGAATCGCCTGGCAGCGCCTATCGAATTTAGAGTCATTTGAACAATCTATCATGAAGATGTCCGAAGAAGTTATTGTTTTCGACCTATCACCTGCTCAATTTTAAATAAGAAGATGACTAAATTATATATATATATATATATTTTTTAATATAAAAAAATACGTTCCTAACTAAGAATAATAATTGGTAGAAAATGATTGTCCTGAATATCGTTGCGAACTGTACTGATGGTTCATTCGGGACTTCGCCCCCCCCCCCCCCACACACTAAAAAATCCGTGGCGACGCCCCTGGTCGTAGCACACGATTTTGCTCCTTCTTTGTCCACGTATGCAACTGAGTTTCCCGCTGTTACGACAGTATATGTTTGTGCTTCTCCGGGCTACATGTAAGTAGCCCGGAGAAGAAAAAATCATGTGAATCTTGTGAATCATGTGAACCGACGTATACGACGTATCCGCAGTCGGACCTTCCGATCATACCACCAGACTTCCAAAAGGATTTAAGGAATAGGCATATTTGACCCGTTCAATTTACATATTGGTGCCCTTCTGGATCATGCCGCCCCTGTCACCGAGGAAATATGCCGCCCTCGGGCCAGCGGCCCCTAGCCTAAGAAAATCCTGGATCCGCCCCTGGCTCGAGTCACCTTCGCTCAATCACATGGGCTCCGCCACCGGGGGGGGGGGGGGGGGGGACATGTCACCCCCACTTAAAAGTGTGTGTGTGTGGGGGGGGGGCAGAGTGTCTTTTGTCCCCCCCTAACTTGGAGCACATGACACTGCCCTCAAATTTCAAGCACATCAAACAGTCATCAGCACATCAAGCACCTTCAAAAGTAAGAATACACCCATCCAGGGAATAAAATCAAAATTTTCGCGCCGCTCTGGGGCGCAATTGCAGTACACATCCAATTGTATGCGGGTTAAAACAAAATTATAAATTCGCACCGTTTCGCGGTGTATTTATGTTTTGCTTATATGTTGCTACTTTCCTATATAATTGGGCAAAATAGTTCGCTTTATCACTTTTTACCGCGCTCTTAAACGCAAAACAAAAACATTTTTAGAGGTCATAGAGGAAAAAATGCATATCCAGGGCATAACATTAATTTGTGCTTATACTTTATTTACTTAGGGTTAAAGGCGCGATTCCTTTAACCCTATTAGTGGCAGGCTCCTGGCTACCCCTATTAGTGGCAGTGTGGGGGGATGGATTCGACCCCCCGGAGATCTCGAAATCTACTAGTCCGATTTTCAAAATTAAAACGGGGTTTGACTCCCCTCAGACTGATCTACATTTCTAAACAAAACAAAAATGGAAATTGTGGCGATAGGGGGGGGGGGGGGGGCGGGGAATACACACATTTTATAAATTTTTAATCCTTCATAACTCCTAGTTCTATAGATCGATTTTAACAAAACTTATATGGATCGACAGCAAATTAATTCAAAATTGATATATCTTGGGCACACTTGAAAATTCAAAATTTATAGGCGTTTCCAAGACCAAAAAGTATGTGGTGCAATGTAATTGCATTTTTCCAGCTTTCTGCTGCACAAGACTATGCAAATGAGATGGCACCCGCTCTAACATCGAGACATAAAATAATGTCAAAACCACATACAAATATGTTATCAGAGGTGGCTCCAGATAAGTGAAAAGGGGAACAAGATGACAATTTTGTGACCTCCTTTTTTGGTCGCTGGAACCGCCTCTGACAGACAAAATTTGCTGCATTTCAGCATGAATTATCACCTTACATCCGTTTCAATATGTTCAAGCATTGCTATTTCTCGCAAAGTCGGTACAGACGGTTTTGTTCAATGAAGATCACGATGTACACGCTAAAACACAGTTTCCGATCAGAACCTTCCTAAATACTAAGTCATGGATCCGCCCCTGTTCAAGCTATCATCTGAAACTTTCAGACAATCTGACCAGACTAGTTTAAGAACAAGTCAGAAAATTTCAGAAGCCTACCTCCAGCCATTTTGGAGATATTTGAGAAAAACATGAGGGGTGGGCAGAATCTGCCCCTGCCACTAATAGGGTTAATGGTTCCAGGGATTGGGCCTAAACAAAAATATTCGAAGTTGGTATAGCTGATTCCAAACTGGTGTCGCTGGTTCCAAAGTTGAAATGGCAAACCCCTCAGTTTGCTAACTCCAGCTCCTAAAAGTAGGTATGGCCCATGCCATACCTGCCATACTGCATTCTCCATCCTCGTAACGTGCCTTTTCATCCGTTTTGTTGGGCCCTTTCAACGCTTGGGAAGGGGGCCTTTTCAACGCTCGGGAAGGAGGCCCTTTCGAGGCGACACCCCACCCCCCCTCCTCGACGAAATCCTGGCTACGTGCCTGTGTGGACTGTGGTTAATTAACAGTCATGCCACTGCAACTTAGCAGTAATGCGCATGCAAAAGTCGCTCAGCTTTTTTAGAAGCAGAAAGTACGCTTTAACTTGTCAACAAGTCACCTTTCTAGGCAGTGCCGTCGCCCCCTCCCAAAAAAATGATTGGGGGGAGGGGTTGGGGGAGGGGTTGGGGGCATGGGTTTGGGGGCCAGCCCCGTTGGGCTAATGTTAAAATCCTGCAAATCTGGGGGGGGGGACTCCGGCCGGAGCGGTTCTGGTGGGGGGGGGGGGGGCACTGGGGCAGCCCCCTCCCCTCCCCCCCCCGGTGGCGACGCCCCTGTCTCTAGGTACCGCTGACACAGCAAGTAGCGGGAGTATCCCGATGCAAGTTGGCAGTGGCGCACGCAGGGGAGGGTCAAAAGGGTCAGCTGACCCACCGAAATTTCTGAGGGGCACGCATCAAAAGGACCCGTATTCTGGCCCATATCTGGCAGGGGCCCGGTCTTGGTCAGACCTGATCAAGGTAGGGTCCCGGTGCTGGGAAAGGCGTGATATGGGGCCCGGTCAGGACGAGGGCCCGGTCTTTGCAAATTATTGATAGCACGGGCCCGTTCCTGATAGGGGCCCGGTCTTGGTCAGACCCTATCGAGGCAGGGGCCCGGTGCTGGCAAAGGCATGTATGTCAGGGCCCAGTCAGGCTTAGAGCCAGGTTCCCACCATATCCCATATGCTCAGACCTGAGCCCTATATCTCGTTGAGCTCATGAATCCACGTCCACCCCAACTCCAACCCTGTGGCGGAGCTCTTACAGTCAATCACAGTGGCGTCACCACGGTTTCAAAACTTGTACGGACACACCATGACATCGAACCTTTCGAGCGGGGGGGGGGGGGGGGGGCTAGGACGCGATCTTTTACAGGGGTGTCAATACGGTGTTTAAAGGAAACCAGTCACTTTCATAATGGGATTTTTAGCGCTGAGATAGCAGTTTTGAAGGCCATGTCGATGGAACTTTCACCCTGTTGCACAGGATATAGGGGCCGGTACGATTTTTTTCAGAGGCCCGCCGAGGGATTTGAACCCCGGTCGCCGGCACAGAAAGCTTAGAAAAGCGGCACAGAAGTCTTACCACTGTGCCAGATTGATCCCCCGAAGCACACAATATCATAACAACATGCGCCATTTTCGAATTTTGCGCCACTTTCGCAATCTATACTGAATATGCGTGTCTATGTTATCGAAATATATTGCTTTCGATACAAAAATTGCTTTGGCGGAGGGGTATATCTGGATAATTTAGCCAAAGATTTTTAGAAGAAGAAAAAATAGCCAAAAGTGGGGCGGCCATGGCCTCCCGGCCTTGTTCCTACGCTTGTGACATTTCGTTCAGGTCAATATTGAGGTCACCAGAGGTCATCAAAGGTCAAATTTTCCAAGCTTAGGACTTCTCTCCAGAAACATCCAAATATCTCGAAAACTATGATAGCTTGTAACAAACAGAGAAACGCAATCGACAGCTCTTGATTTTTTTTTATCGCTTAGGTGTCCTCAAATTGTATATAAGGTCAATAGTTTATGGGCCAGAGGTAACCAAAGGTCATGTTGGCATTTTCTTCCCAAAAGTTGTTCGTCCATAACTTTTCACCTAATCAAGATAGAGCAATAATTTTAACGCCATCGCGTTTGCCTCGTCAATACGATCCGCACCATTCTTAAAGTGACCGGATCGGGTCAAGCTCAAAATATGACCTCATGTCAAGTTCATTTGGTGACCCAGGTTGGTCATGTTGCATATGAGGAGACGCATCTGGACGAGATAGACATTGTGGCATCAGTCATACGTCTCTAGCTAGCACGTGCTGCTGAGATTTCAAACGATACCCATATTGGCTATGCTGTAACGTATTATGAGAAGCCAATGCTCCAGATCAAGTCAGGTCACGTGTCAAAGTCACGCATGACCTATTTGACATCCCACATCATCGAACACTTTATGAATGGATTGGTTAGCCTACGGCCTTTCAGATGAGACCCATATCGGCATATATATTTTTTTTTAAACATAACGGAAATCACTACTCTAGGGTCAGGTCAGATCACGTGACAGCGCCGATTTTAAGTACCCTTTCCTTCTAAACTTATGAATGGCCCACGCCCATTTTTTCTCAGTTTGTAGAGAACATGTTGGGCAATGTTATATGTAAGAATGAGCAAAATCGGAGGTGGCGTGATTTTTGCTATTCCAATTTTAAGATTTCAGTTCAAGGTAAAATCAAGTCAAAGGTCATTTACCTTACATGTTTTATGTGAAAATAAAGTTGGGCCCATTGCCTATTGGATGCATTTTGTTTCGTGAGTCTGGGACAACAACTTGCAAAGTTATAGGCTCTTGAACATTGGAATGTAATGGGGTCAGGTCAAAGTTCAATGACTTTCTCTCTCTTTCTCTTCTCTCTCTCTCTCTCTCAGTGACCTAAAGTCAAAATTGCGAAGAAAAAAATGATCAAGCGATGACTTTACACATAACGAAACATGTCCACAAGGTTTCAAGAAAATCGAAGGGTGAGGTAAAAAATGGTCTGTTTTTGATCGATTTGACATTGAATGCCTCTGTTGCGGCTAGCATGTATGTTCATCAGGGTTAGTAAACACAATTTCACTGAAATCATCAATAACTTTTTGAGTTAGGGTCCGAAATCTGACAGGTAAATATTTCTGCGCCACCCTGTATGTGACGTCAGTCACCACTAGTACCACATCAAACAGCATGTTCAATCAATCAATCATGTCAATTCAATCAGCATGCCAATCATCCCATGACCAGAGAAACGATGCACCAGCCATCGCCAGCATCATGGTACGATGCACACGCCACTGACGCTGCTAGAACGTATATTGCATAGCATGCTTTTCAGGAAGGCTTGCACCATATCAACTCATCGGCACTTTTGTCGATGACTGACGCAAACCCTCTCCTAATGAAAGAGCTAACAGCAACTGCCGGAAAACACACACACACACACACAACTCTCCCTGGAGAACATACAGGACATTTCGCGTGGGCACTGTGGGGCGCTGCTGCCACGGTTAAAACATGTATAATGCGCCGTGCTCAAATATGCTGGACCCGTGAACTACCCCGTGTGTGTTGCATGGTGCCGTTTTATTTCCATCGGGCGGGCCCCGATTCCCGAGTGGCTCGTTTGCTAATGAGCATATCGTTATGTTCGCATAATGCCTGAGTGGGGTTATGAAGTGGCTTGAGGCTCGTCTGGTGACGTGAATGAAGAGCATTCGTGTAGGACAGTATTGCCCACTGTCGTCAGGGGTTGTGACGTCCGTACCTACGACGCATTGAAATGAGTGTAAATAGATAATTGCACAGTGTACAACATTAAGGAACTGCAGAAAACGACTAGTAATTGATGACGCTTTGACACACGCTGCCGCAAAGAGCAAACCTCGATTTAAGTTGTGGTGCAAGGCAATCCAAATAATGAAATCACATGAAATGCAACGCAAGACACGTTATTTACGTGTAGTGCTAGAATCCTCCTTATAATAAAATCGTATACTTACAGAGACAGGATGTGTTGCTGTTTTTTTCCTTCGTTGGCACTTGGTTGCTGCGTGCTGCCGCTGGTGCTGAGTGACAACACACATAAGACTGCGAAGCGAAGTCCCGTTACGGGATTCGACGAACGGTAACGCCCTGGAAATGGTAACGCCCTGGAAATGGCGTATAATCACATTGCCCATCATTAGATGTGGTAAATGCGCGATTCACATGAGCACGGCAGTGGCGTTAATGTGATGATTCGATCATTGCGTGTTACTCAGATCCTTCCAGAACATGAATGAACTGACATTATGCGCATGGGGCGTACCAGCCAGCATTACCACTCAGATATTCCGCGCTATCGTTTTCAGAAGGCTCGCTTAATTCCCCCAGCGACACATTTTGCAATTATCATGAGCCTTCTGGCCGGGTCTTCACAACATAAATCGTATCACCGCTCATTACATGCAGTCAAGTATGATTGTCTTTCGAGCGGCATCGTCATGGATTTACATACCCACCATAATCAGGAACAGTGCCATGCCGTTGTTCATTTCATTGAGCCCCAGACTGGTGACGTAGGAGGCGGTATAGTGACGTAGGATGTGCCCGTTCGATGTTCATGAATGCCGGGCTCGACCTGATGTTGGTCGTTACTTTGGTGTACTAAAACTGCACTTGTAAGTGGCACGCGCATTAGCTTTGCACCAGTGGCAGCAATGGGTTTGCTAAATTAAGAACCAGTGGGCCGATGCAGATGGTATCTATTTTGGTGACAACGAAGGAAACGGTAGCAATGCAGTTGCTTTGCTTATATTTTAAGAAACACAATCGCCATGCTGACAACTTTCACACTGACCCCAATTGCATTGGTACGTTAATCGCCTACACTGTCTTTATCATAAACAGGTACTGAGGATCTCACATCACATGCTGGTTATCCAGCCTGACCCTACCCTATAGTTCATAACAAACAAACCCAGCACAGATGTTCCGGCCGCCAGTCCTGTTGCTATGCGCCCTCCCCCCGCAGCCGCCGTTCCAGGCAGTGACCGGCCAAGGTCAGAATCTCCACCAATCAGCGTTCAGTAACTTATAGCTCGTGTCTCGCCGTACCGATTGACGTGCTGTTGCTATGCGCGGTGCGTGCGTCCTCTGGAATGTTGAACTCTATCTGTGTTGCAGTGTTTAGTGGTGTGGTGTGCTGCTTCTGTGCAGAGCGGTAGAGAGTGCTTCTGTGCAGAGTGGTAGAGAGTGCTTCTGTGCAGAGCGGTAGAGAGTGCTTCTGTGTAGAGTGGTAGAGTGTCCGTCAGCGAAGTATCAGTGGTCTGAGTGTGTTATTGTTGTGTGGTGGATGTGAACATAAGGCCCAAGGTAAGACTAGACTGGAGTGTGAAGCGATCATTGCAGCGAACATTGCTCTGGATCGCTCGCCATGACGTCACAAGGACCGAGACGACAGAGGAGGCAGACACCACGGTCCTACAGGTCCTACACCACGGACACCACGGTCCTGCAGGAGGGAGCAGCGAGAGGCATCACGGTGATGTACCCAAAAGTCAGGCACCGGGCACGTGCCAAGATCGCAGACAGATTTGATGACCTGAAACCAGCACTGCAGTTAGGTATAAGCGATATCAAAAGCTTTGTGATATATACGATTGTTTGCTTGTGAAACAGGTTTGATATTCAGAACAAGTTTATAACATAAGGTACAATCGAGTCTTTTTGTGATTAAAGGTTTTTGATTTCATAATTATATTTCGTAACAGCACACCGCTTGAAGTCGCGTAAGATCATGGGCTTGTAAATTAATGAAATGAATCTAATAGGCTTTCTGGAATTTTTGCACTGTTACGGCATTATTTGACATTGCTTTTTGCTTGGATTATATATTGGTTGAATCTAGAATAAACATATAGGTATTCCCAATTATGGAAAATATCAGCACATATATTCTAGATTTAATATTTTTGGGGAACTATCCATAATATTTACCAGCAAAACGCCTTTTTGGGCGATGACTGAGCGGGCGCGCTCTGGTAAAGCTAAAGCAGGTTTGAAACATGAAACGGTACGGGAGCACACGTGCGCATTGACTGTGTCCCAATGATGAGTAAAACGTTCGATAGTTTTACCGTGGTTATACCCTAGTATGCATATGAACGTTCAGCTGAATCAGGCAGGTAGTTTCAGAGGTAGAAAATAGTGGTCCGCACGTGCGCAGTGCACACGTGCATAGTGACTCAAAAGTTCCGCCAAGCTCAAACCTCCTAACATCCCTCCACACCCTTATTTCTTCCACGTGCATGTATGCAAATTTTTACCTCGATAGGTCCAGTAGTTTCCGAGCTCTGAAATACGGTGGCGCACGTGCGCACGTGCATATTGGTGTATGCCTCGACACATCTAAAGCAGATAATAGTCATGCACTAACCTACATGCACAATGTCAGCCCAATAGGTTCAGTAGTTTCAAGATATAACAAAGAGGTCCGCACGTGCGCACCTCCTATGCAACTTCCGATTCATCATGTGGAATATTGCTAGGATGTCGGTCGGGAGCTCGGAGCAGCACATCGAATTTCGCCATAATCGGCCTAGTAGTTTCTGAGATACTTATAGGGGTGTAACCCGACACCCTTATTTCTTCCACGTATTCACGTGCACTCAAACCTTAACCCTATTAGTGGCAGGCTCCTGGTTACCCCTATTAGTGGCAGGGGGGATTCAGCCCCCTCCGGAGATCTCGAGATCCATCCGTCCGATTTTCACAAATCAAAAGGCGTTCGATTCCCTCAACACGATCTACATTTCTAAAAAAATCCCAAATCTTTGATAGGGGGCAACGGGGGCAAACACTAACAAAATTAGGTATATTTGATCCACCACAGCTGCCATGTTTATCAACCGATCTGAACGCAACTAAAAGGGAGGGGATCGATAGATATTGAATTGGGATTGATATATGACGGCGACTTTTGCAAATGCAAAAATTATAGGCGTTTGCAGGTCACTAAATATGGGGGTGAAATAAATACATAATAGGACCGTATTTTGTTGGCTTTTTTGGATACATGAAATGGTGCGTTATTGTGACATCAGACACAACAGTTATAAAACATATTTGTATCCATAGGTGGTGCCAGGTTAGAGAAAAAAGAGAGGCAAAATATAAACAAAAATAACTTACTGGAAACCTCCCCTTTTCAAGTCCCTGAAACCGCTTCTGCCGTGCAATATTTATGATAGTTCACTAACATCAACTAAGTTGCACTTGTTTCAATCACCGTAAACCTATGTAACTCCTTTATACTTCAGGCAGTTAGGAAAAAGCCGTGAAGATCGCATCTCTTCGCTTCGCCTTGACTTCGCCTGTAACCGGGTTTTGTGCCTGTTGGTGATTTATCAATAAATACAAATACAAATGCATCTCCATATTATCGCCAAATGTCGCCGAAAAAAAAAAAAACGGACCCTGGAACCGCCTCTGTTAAGGTTAAGAACTTAAAATTTTGACTCCATGTGTGGAAATCAATTCTAGGAAAAGTCCACGAATTGAATGAATCTTCTCCCAGCCGTTCCGGAGATATTTGCGAAAAACCTGATGGGTGGGCAGAATCTGCTCCCCTGTCACTAATAGGGTTAAGTTTGAATTAGGCATGCAACATATGGGGCATCATTGGCTCTTAGCTTATGCCAAATGTGATCCAGTTTGATGAAGCGATTCTATCATTAGGCGCGATTTTCCTCTAAAATCGGTGATTTGACCTGCCCCACTTTTGCGCGTGTCACGCGCTGTGGTACCACCCCTATCAGAACGCACCATACCCCAAAAATGCTTTGATGGACCTATACAATGGTGAAAACCCGATCTCAATCCGAGCAGTGGTTGCAAAGTTATAAGCTACCGAAAAGCGTCTGTACGGCCGTGTCAGGCCGCGTCGGGCCGAGTCAAATGTAAATTTGTCTAGAAGTTGACGAGAAACTAAACGGGTGCTTCGCGCCCGCAATCAATTCATTCAAAAATCCATCAAATGAAATTCATCCCTTCAAAAGATCATTTTGTCAAACATTTTGTCAAACATTTACTTAACCCGCGAGTTACTGGGGGGGCTATTTTTTGCCCCCCCCTCCCGTTATTTTGCAATAACTCCTAAACAAACATCCGTATCGTCACCAAACTTGCAATAACTTCTCTCACATCAATTCTACACATGTTGGCAAAATTAAAAATATGAGGCTATGATAGGTCAACCGGGAATGACGTCAGAGTGACGTCATGTTCTTCGATTTTTGTTGCAAAATAATGGTTTTCGGAAAACGCTTTCAAAGGTACGATATTCGAGATAAACTAAATTGTATTAAATCAAATTACTGACAATGGACGGGGCTATCAAACTGCTATCTTGGATTTTTGAGTTTTTTTGAAATGAAAATTTTTGAGAAATCCAGACATTTTTTTTTTTTTTAACAAAATTTTCAAGAAAAAATCAGAATTATCCAAAACCGGAATATATGTGATCGAGACGTATGCAGTGAATATGTGTACCAAATTTCAAGTCGATATCTTTAAAAATGACCGAGTTATGACCTTTAAATGACAAAAATCGACCACTTCTCAGAGCATTACTATGACAAAAAACGCATTTCCATTTTCGCTTTTTACTTCTATTTATATGGAATAAACAATGTTCTAAGGTCATTTTTCGCGTTCTAGACGAAAAACAAACCCATAAACATGTGTTAAAACGCCTAATGACCCTAATCTGCAGTTTGACCTCGTGACCTCGGATGACCTTGACCTGACCCAAGGTCATAAACAGCTTAGAAAGGTACTTATAAGTGTCAGACACACGAATCATATCGATTTATCAACGGCTTATGCGTTTAATATCGCAATTTTGCGCGACAATTCCATCCATAGAGACCTTTTGACACGGTCAAACATTTTGTACTTGACCTGACCTGTGACGTCATCGGTTACCCCGAGGTCAACAATATTATGTTTCCCTCGATAAATTTCCCAGGGCTATCGAATGCCGTTTGAATTTTTACATTCGGTCCAGTGGTTCCGGAGATCAGAGGGGGGGGGGGGGGGGGGCAAAAAATAGCCCCCCCCCCCAGTAAGTCGCGTTATGAAATATACCCCAGTAACTCGCGGGTTAACGGATAAAAACGTTAACTTCATAAGAATCTTTGATCATGATCTGGTATCTTAGCCACTACCGGATCCAGGGTGGGTGGGGGGGGGGGGGGGGGGGGGGGGGGGCATGGCGGCCATGCCCCCCCCTAAACGCCTGAAATCGGACCATAATTTACACATTTCCTGATACAGAAGAAAATCTAGGCAACTTTTACCAAGGAAAGTTTGTTTTAAATCACCTATCAATACATAAGCAAGCGAAGCCCGATGAGTTTTCAGAATTGTGCGAGACTTTTTGGAATTTGGCCCCCAAACCACCCGTACTCCCCCCAACCACCGTTCTGAATCCGCCAATGATCTTAGCACATGCTTGCCGATAACCAACTTCTATTTATTTATTTATTGATTTATCCAAATGTCCATTTCCTATTCACTGATACACAACATTTGTTCAGTATTTTTTTAAATATTAAATATAAGGCTTAGCCATGTTATCTGACGGCAACAAACCACAGACGTCACCGTCTGACGGCAACAAACCACAGACGTCATCGTCTGACGGCAACAAACCACAGACGTCACCGTCTGACGGCAACAAACCACAGACGTCATCGTCTGACGGCAACAAACCACAGACGTCACCGTCTGACGGCAACAAACCACAGACGTCATCGTCTGACGGCAACAAACCACAGACGTCACTGTCTGACGGCAACAAACCACAGACGTCATCGTCTGACGGCAACAAACTACAGACGTCACCGTCTGACGGCAACAAACCACAGACGTCATCGTCTGACGGCAACAAACCACAGACGTCATCGTCTGACGGCAACAAACCACAGACGTCATCGTCTGACGGCAACAAACCACAGACGTCACTGTCTGACGGCAACAAACCACAGACGTCATCGTCTGACGGCAACAAACTACAGACGTCACCGTCTGACGGCAACAAACCACAGACGTCATCGTCTGACGGCAACAAACCACAGTTGTCACCATGTGCACCTGAAACTATGGGTTTACTTCTTAGATCATAGTTCACACATAGCCCGTGATTTATCGATGCATTTCAGGCAGAATTCAAAAGCAGAAACAATGACAATACGATACCCTCAAGCAGATAGTTATCTTTTTTCTTACAAAATGTGTTTTTCACTGTTTAGTACAGACTATGGATGACGACTGTAAAATTTCAGACACAGGTCTAGAAAATTGATGATCCCACTCGAAATGAATATTTCGTACTTAAACCTATCTTGATAATTTCAAATGTTTATATTTTTATCAGTTTACTGCATTACATAGTTGAATATAATTAAAATTTATGAAAGATTTGTCTTCAACGACATTCTATGTAAGCTGAAACACGATTTTCAAAAAACGCTGAGTAACTGCTTGAATGTAGGCATACCTACATTAATTAAGCAATGGACGATGGGCACAATTAAACAATGATAGTTTCTTGCACTACGCATATCAACCAAATAAACTTTCCAGGAAAATGAACTTACTTGGGTACCAGTGTGGTTCCTTTTCCAAATATTTTTATTCGTCTCGATTTTCATTTTATTTTCTCATCTTTTGATTGCTCTTACATCATACATAAATGCTAAAAACTTAATTACTTCTATCATTGCTCAGTGGGATTACTTTATCACGATGTGAGCTTTATGCGAGTAAGGAGTGAGTTGGAAGTGTGGAATGAGGTCATCGAGGGTAACAAATGTTAGATGCTGGTAACACCACCATCCAATGTATCCCTTGACAGTTGATAACGTCCTATTGGGACCTGGCGACTCCGACTCAGAACCCTCTGCAAACTTCACCGTGTCCACTTCTTACTGGGCCGCATCAGAGGCAGTCACGTGCCCAAGCAGCCCCCACTCAGCAGCTGCCGGAAGAGGCACATTCGGGGGGGGGGGGGGGGGGTCCTCGGGCCTGCGCCACAAAGCCGCCGCGTTCTCTCTCTCTCTCTCCGGCAGGCCGTTAGCGCAGAATTTATCCGCTACGCCGTGTGCTGGCGGCGCCGCGCCCTCCCACGGGAGCCGGCGGCATATCGCCCGGGGCATTACGCCCCATCTTTACGCCGCTACATGTGCGCGCATACAAATGGAGCCAATTTGGCGGCCGGCCTCCGTTGGGAGATATCCTGGCCAAATCACAATCACATTAACATTGTAAGTTAACCCCAGCGATTAGGCCGGCACTGGATTAGGCGGGAAATGGAGAGATTAAAGTGAATTTTCTGGGGGGAAGGTGACGGGCCCTAATGGGGGCGGCCCGCCGCTCCCCGGCGGCAGACCCGGCGCAGAATGCCGGCAATGAAGATAAATTTCGCCTCGTTGCGTTACAGTGCAATTTCCCAAATCGTCGGGGCAGGCCGGTGGCGAATGGTCATCGTTACAGTAATTGAAGACACAAAAAGCAAGCGTCAGAGTGTTTTTAGGTAAGTGGTACTGTGTGCTGCAAATGAGCGCCCAGAGACCTGCGAGTAGACGGGCAGAGAGAGCTCTGGCCCGACAGTCCTGCAGGCTGATAATGGTTCGATGTCAGTTAACGATCAACTAATTGGAATAAAATGCCGCCCGGCCTGCTGACATGACAATCAGATCAATTGTGCCGGGTAATGCTCGCGCTTTATGCATTGTGCGTTTCGTGCAGTGCAGCTGGGGTTCATAACGATTGCATGAAATGACCGACCTAGTTGACGGAAGTGCACTCGCATAATTAGCTAACAGTCCCCGCGTGCGTTCATCTAATAATCACATCATTCTGACGTTCGCTAGACGAATAAAAACGAATAAACCCCAGTTAAACGAATGACCAAATTGTCCTCAGTACTTGCTGGTGATGACCGATGACCGGCGGTGATTCCTTTTCAACTTGCTCGTGAATATATCGATGTGACTGAACAACGCCACTACCGAATTACCTAATTCCATTCCTAGAATCCGTTGCCCCTTCCCCACCTAGTGAAACCCTTAAAAAGAACACACTGCACCAGCCCACCACTACAGCGGGTTAAAAAGCAAAGGACACTGAACGGACACAGTTTGTGTTTACACAGACCACACCACGTCAACGCAGCCCACAGTCATGCCAGCCTTCTGTAAATCGCCACCCGTCCGCGTTCGATATTCCGGAGAGGCTGCCACGGCTATCAACTGACCACGTGCCAGGTCACCGGGTCACCTGTTCTCTGGTCACCCTGTTGCCGGTCGGAGGTCACCTGAGGACGACCCACCGCACCCTGGATCTCCGGGACCGCCGGGACCGTCTCAGGCAGGTGCTGCACACTGCAATATGCTACAGACGATTTATGGCGGGCCCATTTTGTCGCTCTATTGCTTACGCTATCGTCTGTTTTATGGAGAAAATCCTCCGAAATGAGACGCGCGACGATGGATGGCGCTGCGTCAGGCCGGACCGGCGACGGTGGATGGCGCTGCGTCAGGCCGGACCGGCGACGATGGGGAGCCCGCCCGGCTGCGGCAGCTCGGCTGCACCGTCCGAGCGCTGAGGGGCCATCAGGCGGTGACAAATGCGGCCGGGTCGGAGCGGCCGGCCGCCATCACCAGGTCTGACGGTAAGTGGCCGCTCGGCGCGCGACGGCCGCCCGACAGCCATCAGCGGGCAGCTCCTTTGTTCGCCAGCCGCGCCGCGTTCGTCTGCTCCGCGCCGTCACTGTAAAGCAGCGACGCTCCGCCATTTTCGTCGGACAAAGCGGCGTCGCGTCCTCTGAGATTAATCTCCATCTCTTTACCCGGCAACTTTGCGCGATAACTTTCGAATTTCAGTAGTAATCTTGGCGAAATTATCATCATATTTCGCCGGGATAGATGACGGGGCGTCGGCGGCCGGCCGCGATGGCTCCCGGAAGAGTTGGAGGCACCGGTGACGTCACGCGTCGTCTGCGGCGGCGATCAATCGCAGTCGGCCGACTGCAGTGTAAATTTGTCAGCCGAGCCCAGCCGAGTTTAATTTTCCTAATGGAATTTACTCTGCCCGTAAACGAGGATATTCTCAACTCCTCCCAAGTGCGAGATGGCGGGCGTTGCACGAGAATATCAAAATAAACGCGGAAAGTTTTGCGAGAGTGAGAATTTTAGAGCGGCGGCGGCGGCGGCGCGGCGGAAAATTGCCAAAGTTGATGGCGACGGCGCACCATCTTGAATCGAAAACAAGGCCTTTTGGGAGGTGTGTGCGCGCGAGGAGCAGCCGGGAGCGCTCTCAGCAGATGGAGCCATCCGACTACAGTGAGAGCCAGCATGGCGGAGCGGCTCCGCGGCCGCATCAAATATTAAACGATGCTGGAAAGGAGTCGCCATAAAAGCATCACACGTGATGAAAGGAACAGGTTTATTCGGGCTGCAGCACACGGCTGGAGCATACGAGTGCTACTGAATGTCTTTATTTAAAAGAAGTATCTGCAACTTATTTGCATATATGACGAATATTATCATAAGCTTTTAAGTATTGTGTCTTTTTGGACGTATGTTCAATCGCATATCAAGCGTTACGATCTTTCAGTGTTATGGCGATACCAATTAGCATGTGTCGCATCCGGTCCGGTCCTTCATGCATATTTACACCTAAAACGGGACATGAATGAGCCCTTACTTGCTCTTCTTGTCTATGAAAGTCAACGCTGTTTATTTTAAGACAATGTGTATTGGATTACATTACATAACATACACTGAATTATATAACTGCGACTCCTGACCGTGCTATGACCAGGCATAGTTATGCTTATGTTCGCTCAGAAATGCATTGATGCGACCTTCCTGGACTAGGCACAGATTTCTTAAATATCTGAAATTATATTAAATAACGCTCGATGCTAGTAAATATGATTTGCCAACGTTCGCATCATGACTGGTAACGAGTAACTATGTGTGTGGCTTGGGGATCACAACGTGGCTAGAGCCGGCATGTTATGGCTTAAGCATCGCCTCGGGCAGTGCAGAGAGATAACTAAGGCTAAAGTATACCAACACCTATTGGAATATACAGAAGTCTTCTGCACTTAAAGACGATTACAAACTGCACCGAAGTCTACAGCCATATTTACACAATACATGCAAATAATTGTAATGTTAAAGTAAACTTAGAACAGAAAACTTATGCACACTGTATAGTCAAAATATAGTGGCCTAAAATCATACTAATCATGGTTTCCATGGGATCTTATATACTGGATCATTTGTATCAAAGTATGGGAAAAGGCCTATGGAATTCAGATTCTGGATATTTGTCTCCGGCTTCCGGACATGTTACAAGCGAAGTACCTAGATATATTTAGTTTTTTTTAAATACAAACTATAGTTCATACCAAGAGGTATCGCATGACATTCATGGATTAATTTTTATTTACAGCACCTAAGAATGATGTTTGGTCCAATGCTTATGAACTATGGCTGTCTAACGTGAAGCTTTAGTGTCCAGTACACTGTCTTTTCTCATATATTGTTTATAAAAGGAGCTCATAAAATAACGCCGGAAGAAAATACAGGAACGCTGCTGTATTATTAACTATCAAGCGATTGACATGAAGCTTCTCGCTACAATAAGTAAGATAAAATGATACTACTGGGGCATCCAGGACAGATCGACCTAAACAATCTCGAAATAACACCCTATATTTCATATTTTGATTAAACTATGTCTTCGGGGTTATCTGGGCTGTAGATTCACGGTGTGCAATATTCAGCCTCATCCTTTGATTAGTTTTCGAGTTACAGCCTCGGACATCTTTGCAATGCCGTGCAAAACTCTAATTTTCAGCGGGCAATATCCCCCATCTAAATCATGCTAGTCATAAAAACCTATATATCATCAGAATCATCATGAACCATATATTAATATGAATTCAGGCCTGCGGAGTCTGAGTCTGAGTCAGAGTCAGAGTCAGAGTCAGAGTCAGAGTCAGAGTCAGAGTCAGAGTCAGAGTCAGAGTCAGAGTCAGAGTCAGAGTCAGAGTCAGAGTCAGAGTCAGAGTCAGAGTCAGAGTCAGAGTCAGAGTCAGAGTCAGAGTCAGAGTCAGAGTCAGAGTCAGAGTCAGAGTCAGAGTCAGAGTCAGAGTCAGAGTCAGAGTCAGAGTCAGAGTCAGAGTCAGAGTCAGAGTCAGAGTCAGAGTCAGCGTCAGCGTCAGAGTCAGCGTCAGCGTCAGCGTCAGCGTCAGCGTCAGCGTCAGCGTCAGCGTCAGCGTCAGCGTCAGCGTCAGCGTCAGCGTCAGCGTCAGCGTCAGCGTCAGCGTCAGCGTCAGCGTCAGCGTCAGCGTCAGCGTCAGCGTCAGCGTCAGCGTCAGAGTCAGAGTCAGAGTCAGAGTCAGAGTCAGAGTCAGAGTCAGAGTCAGAGTCAGAGTCAGAGTCAGAGTCAGAGTCAGAGTCAGAGTCAGAGTCAGAGTCAGAGTCAGAGCCGCTAAAATCTTACCCACTCCGACTCCGGCCCGGAGTCGGAGTCTACTTTATGGCAATTGGCGATTACTTTGGTCGGTAGAATAGTCGTCGGCCGAGGGACATTAACCACCCTTTTCGAAAGAAAATTAGTGGGAAATGAAACATATAGTCTACTCATCTAGCGGTATATTTCCGCCTGATGAAGATAGGACAATAATGTTTAAGTCATCTGATGATGATTGGGGTTTTGGACGCACCGACACTTATGGTCACACAGCGCCCATTTTAACGTCATCGTGCTCGTTTCGTCAAGGAGCTTCAAATCATACCATGGTGACCAGGTTACCTAAGTCAAATTCAAAATTTGACCTCAGGTTAAGGTAATTTAAGGTCATGTGGTGAACCAGGTATGTCGTGCTGCGCAATGTCGGACACGTCTCGACGAGACATACACAGTGGTGCCGTCGCTCGTCCTTCCGTGGTATATGGGACAAATCTGAATATGAGCGGCCCGACCCGGCCCGGCCCGGCCCGTGGCGACGCTTTTGAGAAGCTAATATCTCTGTAACCGCACGTCCCGATTGACAAGCGGGCTTCTTTGCTGAACAGCCCCATCCAACCTACCCTGTTTAAGACCAGTACCGACACACGTGGATGACTACCACTGCGCGTGGCGCATGTCGCGTGAGGGGTGTTGAAAAGTGTTATATCGCAACAACAAACACACTCCGCAACGGCTGGGCAGATTGTGTGAAAATTTGGTGTGTGGTTAGGGACCCCTCAGCCGCCACTTTTCTGCAAGTCAGGGGTGGGGTGCCTCTGCACGTGCGGACGTGCACACCCCTATTCAGGGGTGTGCACGTGGTGTGTGGTTAGGGACCCCTCAGCCGCCACTTTTCTGCAAGTCAGGGGTGGGGTGCCTCTGCACGTGCGGACGTGCACACCCCTATTCAGGGGCGGTGGATAAGAGGGGGGGGGGGGGGGGGGGGGGGGGGGTCAGCTGCCCCCCAACTCCATAAGTTGGTGAGGGGGGGGGGGGATATATGATTTTGCCCCCTCATAAATGTGTAAGAGAGGCCCTCCAAGAAGTGAGTTCGATTTTGTCTTCTTCTTTTTGACCGAAAAAAATGCCAAGGGCCCCGAGGTGCCCCCAGCCAGCCTGAGGGGCTCTCTAAGGCCGACAGAAGGCCGTCAGTCGGCCTGAGGGGGACCATCGGTAGGCCTGAGGTGGCCCGTGGAAGGTCTGAGACTTCAAAATGGGCCTGCCAGACGTTTTTTTGCGACCATTTAAAGGGCACTGCAAAATATAGTGGCCTAAATCCGAGGAGATACCATTTTGCGCATTTTTTTTTGGAGGGGCTCTTTGGCCGTGTTTTGGCCTTTGGCCGCCCTTTGGGCGAGGGGGTCTCCTGGTTTTCTTTGCCCCCATCCGAAAATACCATCCGCCGCCACTGCGCCTATTCTATATCTTAGGAACAGCTGAGCCGATTGTGTTCACATTCGGTGTGTGGTTAGGGACCTCTCAGCCGCCTCTTTCCCACAAGTCAAGGGTGGTGTGTCTGCACGTGCGCACCCTTTTTTGTATCGCAGAAACTACTTACCCGATCGAGTTGAAATTGTCCATAGATTTCCTTCGCGCTCGCTCGTTCATCGCCAACTACGGCGCCTTACTGGTTGTATGCTATCAAGAGTTATTGGCAAAGAAGTGCTGGTCACCTCAGATGACCTCACTCGATCTTGTAGGGGTCTCTGAGCAAGAATCGTAATTGGGTGATCAAGAATGAGCAATAATAGCATAATCTTAAAATAATTATTCTGATCTAATGCGTATCCTCTGATACGAAAAATTTGCATATTTTCTCGTCGACTTATAATGGGAAGGTCACGAAACGGACCTGACCTTAGGTCACCAATATACAAAAAGAATCCGAGATAGCAGGGTCGTAGGTATCTATGGCTTTATTGCGTCCTGTGAGTTTTGAAGTGCTCACCCCAATACTGTGGCCACTGGCCAGTGGCTTTGGCACGCCCACAAAGGATCTAGCTCGCTTGAAATTAAAATGAAAAAGTTCCAAATTAGACTTTATTGATATTTCGATACACAGATCTTCATCAAAATGAATTAGCTAAAACAATGAATTAGTATTGTTTTAGCTAATTCATTCTGATGAAGATCTGTGTATCGAAATATCAATAAAGTCTAATTTTAAACTTTTTTCCTTTTAATTTCGAAGAAATGTCATTCAATTTGCATATTAATATGTTTAAAACAAACTTGACTTTGTAAAAGTTGTTCAGATTTCCTTAAAAATCAGAAAAGATGTAAATTTTCGGTCGATTTCAGTCGTGTAGGGGCATGACATGATGCCCCCTTACATCCGCGCCCTTGAGCCCCCCCCAATTATTTTTGGAAATGTACACCCCTGACTTGGTTGCCGGAGGCGAGGCGGCGGAGAGCAGGGCACTGACATGCCAGATATGCGCAGGATCCGAGAGCACCAGCGGCTCCAGCGAAGACGAGCTGGAACGACCTGGAGCGCCCATTACTCAGTTGGTAGAGCGTTGGAATCGGAATCCAAGGGTTCCGGGTTCGAGTCTGGCTACTGGCGCAGGTCATTCGGTTCCCCGCTTGGGAGGGGGCTGGTTCCCCTCCCCACCCGCGGCGGCATATGGCTATAGGCCGGACTACGGGGTGGGCCCCTCCCCCCCCAAAAAAAACGCCCATTGCTGTGCTGTAGCTCCGACTCCGCGTTGCCTCCGGGTCGCGGCGGGTCAAGCAGAGCTAAGTCTACCCTGGCAATGACGCTGGCCCGTCTCCAAATGTATGTAATACATAAATGATATGTGATATGTGCTTAGCTTAGTTTAGATCTGCATTGCAACGAACGAACTGAACGTAACAATAGACCCTTCCCTTGTTTAGCTCTACCGGGTTCATATAAACCGGATTAACGTAACGTAACTTTCATTCCCGGCCTAAATTGCCGGAAGGTCATCCCCACCTCGGAATCGATCTTAGAATCGCCCGGGTGAAAAATAAGAAGAAGAAATAAGGCTGAAGCCCAGCTGCTGCGAGCTGGGCCGGCGGCGGCTGGCTGCGCTCACCGCTCGGTGCCCGTTTCGCGGGTTTCGCCGCCTGCAGGCGAGCGCGACTGAGCTGGAGGCGCATTGCAGATATTGCTTTCTAGCATGCGGTTGGAGAACGGATATAGGCCGGTGTCGGAGTTTTTCTAATAAAATAAATATAGTCCGAATGTTTTGAATGGATGGATTTCCGAGGTCAAGACCAGCGCTAAGCATAGCTTGTTGGGCCAGGCCCTGACCCTACCAGGCAATTCCTGGCAGCCGGCAGAATTTAGAGGCGAAAGTATTACGTGTCCGACATACCTGGACACGGTCCGCCCCGCCCTCTGACGTCAACTGACCTTGAACGCGACCGCTGCCACCGGCCGCAGGTAATTCCAGTCAGGAGCAAATAGCGAGCGCCGAAGCGACTCGAACCTGGGCTGCCACTACCGGGTGAGGTCAAGAGACTAGCGCTCTACCGACTGATCTACATGGGCGGAGTTGGAGTCGGAGTCGACGTCGGAGTCATTTTTTTTTTTCAGGCCGGAGTCGGAGTCGGAGTCGCAGTTCCCAAAATGCTGTCTACTCCGCAGCCCTGAATATGATATAACCAGTAAGGCGCCGTAGTTGGCGGTGAACGAGCGAGCGCAAAGGAAATGTATGGGGAATTTCAACTTGATCGGGCAAGTAGTTTCTGAGATACAAAAAAAGTGTGCACGTGCGCACGTGCAGAGGCACCCACCTTTGACTCGTGGGAAAGTGGGGGCTGAGAGGTCCCGAACCACATACCAAATTTGAACACAATCGGCTCAGCCGTTCCAGAGATGTAGAATAGGGGTGTGCACGTGCGCACGTGCAGAGGCAACCCCACCCCTGACTTGTGGAAAGGCGGCGGCTGAGAGGTCCCTAACCATGCACCAAATTCGAACACAATCGGCTCAGCCGTGCCTGAGATACAGAATAGGGGTGTGCGCGTGCGCACGTGCAGAGGCACCCCACCACTGACTTGTGGAAACTTGGGGGCTGAGTGGTCCCTAACCACGCACCAAATTTGCACACAATCGGCTCAGCCGTTGCAGAGTTTTTGCGAGAAAACACTTTTCAACATCCCTCACGCGGCACGCGCCACACGCAGAGGTAGTCACCCACATGAGTCAGCACTGGTCTCAAACAGGGTAGGTTGGATGGGGCTGCTCAGCAAAGAAGTCAGCTTGTCAATCGTAAGTGTGGTTGCAGAGATATGAGCTTCTCAAAAGCGTCGCCACGGGTCGGGTCGGGCCGGGCCGGGCCGGGCCGCTCATAATAAGATTTTCCCATATACCACGGAAGGACGAGCGAGCGCTTCGCGCTCGCTCGTTATCATTTCGTGAAAATTAAACAATTTAGGAATTTCAACATGTGATTTTAGGTACAATCACGAGATTTTATAATGGGCCATTTAAAATTCGGATTTTTCCAATACCAGAATCAACTTCGATACATAAGCCTTCGATGGGAAAAAAATGGAGATAGTTCTTATCTCTAAATATTGTATTTATAGCCTTGTATTTGGGAAAATCACGGTCACCAGAACGTTTATGTAATAACTTTGCACATAATTGTGCTAGAGAGCCCAATTCAACGGCATTATCCTCATCTCGTCGACCTGCTTCCAATGGTATATAACATGCGCACCGTAGTCGCTCTGTGATCTCAAGGTCACGTGACCAGAGGTCAACCGGTGTTGTCCACGTCAGATCGACCATGCCATACCACCAAAGTTCTCATATTTCGATGAAACTACGTGTCGGAGCTTATCTGGGTCGTAGATTCACGCTGTGAAATTTTTAGCCCCGTCCGTCGCATGCTTATCGAGTTATATCCTCAGGCATCTTTTCGATGCTGCGCAAAGCTCTAATTTTCAGCGGGCGATATCTCCCATATAAATCGTTCGAATTATATAAACCTATATACCATCAGAATCGCCATTGACCACAAAGTAATGTAGATAAAATTTGATGTCTTGAGGATCCACAGACGTCTCGTCTGTGGATCCTCAAGACATCAAATTGTATCATCTGTATTTGCCGACCGATAATGCTATAACAGTAGCTGAAAGTGTCTTCTAGAGATAAAAATGCTCAAATTTGCCAAATAAAATGAAAATTCCCAACAAATCATCTATTGCTGAATCAAGCCAGATCATTAGGGAAATAAACCTCAGGTCACGTGACCTTGAGGTCATGGAGCGACCTACAGGGGTCATGTATGCATCATTGAATGCATCTTGACAATACAAATATAATGCATGCTGTTGAGTTGAGCTCTCTAGCACAACTACGTGCACAATTATTACCGAAGACGTGCTGGTGACCATGATTATTCCAAATACAAAAAATATAGGTAAATAAGATATTTAAAGGAAAAACCTTTGTCCAAATTTTTACCATCGAAGGCTTATGTATTAAGGTCGATTGTGGCATGGACAAAAATCAGAATTTTAAATGTCTACATTATTAAATCACGTGATCTGACCTGAGATTACATGTTAAAAGTCCAAAATTTCCTTTAAAAAATGATATGTTGATCTATGGTTGCTGACGATTCTGATGACATAAAGGTTTATGTGAATCACATGATTTAGATGGAAGATATTGCCCTCTGAAAAGGAGAGTTTTGCATAACATTACAAAGTTGCCCGAGGCTGAAAATATACACAACATTCGATGCACGGGCTGCAAATTTCACAGCATGAATCTACGGCCCAGATAACCCCCAACACGTAGTTTTATCGAAATCTGAGATGTAGGGTGTTATGGCTTGGTCGATCTGTCATGGAATACCATTAACCTCTCTATGAACGGCAGATCGCTTGGGACCCTAATTTTCAGCAATAACTTTTGAATGCACAAACTCACATGAACGAATTTCTCGCAATGAACGTTCCAGACCATGCGCCAATTAGTATCAGAAAGGTTGGTTCATGTCAATTTTTTTTTTTTTTGGGGGGGGGGGCACTTTCCATTCACTCGTAATCTTAAAACTCGCGCAGGGAATTCAATCTGTGGAACGAAACTATCGTGAGAGGGCGGATCTATGCTCTGACGTCAGAGCTTAGCTCCCTGGCTGACCTTGAACTGGCACTGTCCGACCCGTGACCGGTCAGCTGCGAGTGGTGGGCGGAGTCGAGAGCGGGACTACAGAGCGACCAGACGTTAGCCTCTATCCGAGCTCGAATTATCTTTAACATAACGAGTGAATGGAAAGTGCCCTAAATTTTCGTTTGACATTAACCAACCTAAATACTAAAAATTATCGCCGAATCTGAAACGTCCATTGCGAAAAAAATCGTTCCTGTCAGTTGATACATTCCAAAGTTATCGCCGAAAAATAGGGTCCCAAGCGATCTGCCGCGGTCACAGTAGGTGCTGTCCTGGTGTGATAATAATGTGACTTGTGCAAGTATCCATCATATCTACACGGAGACTGAGACGGGACCCGTCTTCCAAAAACAGGCATAAAGTAGCCGCAATACATGAGCGTGCTCATTTGCCACGCCTCTGTCACTCCGGTGGCGGTCGTCTCTTTTTACGCGCTCCCGTCATCCCCTGTAATAAACCTTTCACCCGGCTGCCGGCGGCCGCACCACATCTGCAGCCAGGTAGTGCCCATTACTGCTGGCGGGGGGGGGGGGGGGGCTGGCGGGGGGCAGCCCGTGACTGTCCGTCCGTCTGTCCGGCTGTCGGCTGGCCTGTCGACCCTCGGAAGTTTTTGTGGGGATGCAGGGAGTGGCTGTCGCAGCCCACACGGCCGCCGGTGACGGGCCGTCACTCGTCACGCATCCCCCCCCCCTATCACGCCCCCTCCCCCATCCCCAGGGGACCCAGCTGTGGCCGTCACGCCAGAGGTCATCAGGTCATCAGGTCAGCCGGAGAGGCGGGCCGCTCACAGCAGGGCGCCTCACGGCAGGACTCCTCAGGTAGTGGCAGTGCTAGTCCTCAGTTCACCACAGACTCAGACACCCAGTGATGACATCCTCAGTTCCTCAGTTCACTCCCGATGCGGTACCGGGTTGCAGTGACTGAGAGTGAGAGACGCGACCAGTCTGTATCGGCACGGCTGCTGCTGTTCCAGGGCTGGTAGGAACAAGGTTTGGTGGTGGCTGGACTTGCATATGAATATGTATTTGTGGGATATGGGACGAAGTGAGATAGATTCAAGGCAAATCCCGCATTGTCTCTTATTTTGTTGAACAGGCGCTGCAGACTGGCGCGTATCTACAAGGACGTTACGTGCCCTATGAGTCACTCAGAACGGAAAGCCGAGCAAGGGTGTTCATTATGAAAAGTCGCAAGTGTCTCTTAATCGGAGGTGAATTCGGACTTCGGCACCTATATTTCACTACCACGGCAATTGGCAAGAAAATAAACAATATATGGTGTACATGGCGTTTGTAATTAGGCATGGGGAAGAGTATACAAATGGTTACGTTTTACTCTCTGTTTTAGTACAGGATATTCTCAAGTTTGTGAGACTTCGGGCCTTCTAGAATAGACCCCGGTGTACCTGGGTGTCTCATAATGGTGTGTATCAATCATAGTACGATTGTAATCCACACCATCAATGGACTCATTGCAGCTGCCTACTGCAACACCGGCACATCACGCTCCTGAAAACCGACACACGCTTCACGGTAGGCGCAGAAAACCGACACACGCCTCACGGTAGGCGCAGAAAACCGACACACGCCTCACGGTAGGCGCAGTAAACCGACACACGCCTCACGGTAGGCGCAGTAAACCGACACACGCCTCACGGTAGGCGCAGTAAACTGACACACGCCTCACGGTAGGCGCAGAAAACCGACACACGCCTCACGGTAGGCGCAGTAAACCGACACACGCCTCACGGTAGGCGCAGAAAACCGACACACGCCTCACGGTAGGCGCAGTAAACCGACACACGCCTCACGGTAGGCGCAGTAAACCGACACACACACACCTCACGGTAGGCGCAGTAAACCAACACACACCTCACGGTAGGCGCAGTAAACCGACACACGCCTCACGGTAGGCGCAGTAACCGACACACGTCTCACGGTAGGCGCAGTAAACCGACACACGCCTCACGGTAGGCGCAGTAAACCGACACACGCCTCACGGTAGGCGCAGTAAACCGACACACGCCTCACGGTAGGCGCAGTAAACCGAAACACGCCTCACGGTAGGCGCAGAAAACCGACACACGCCTCACGGTAGGCGCAGTAAACCGACACACGCCTCACGGTAGGCGCAGTAAACCGACACACGCCTCACGGTAGACGCAGTAAACCGACACACGCCTCACGGTAGGCGCAGTAAACCGACACACGCCTCACGGTAGGCGCAGTAAACCGACACACGCCTCACGGTAGGCGCAGTAAACCGACACACGCCTCACGGTAGGCGCAGTGAACCGACACACGCCTCACGGTAGGCGCAGTAAACCGACACACGCCTCACGGTAGACGCAGTAAACCGACACATGCCTCACGGTAGGCGCAGTAAACCGGCACACGCCTCACGGTAGGCGCAGTAAACCGACACACGCCTCACGGTAGGCGCAGAAAAACGACACACGCCTCACGGTAGGCGCAGTAAACCGACACACGCCTCACGGTAGGCGCAGTAAACCGACACACGCCTCACGGTAGGCGCAGTAAACCGACACACGCCTCACGGTAGGCGCAGTAAACCGACACACGCCTCACGGTAGGCGCAGAAAACCGACACACGCCTCACGGTAGGCGCAGTAAACCGACACACGCCTCACGGTAGGCGCAGTAAACCGACACACGCCTCACGGTAGGCGCAGAAAACCGACACACGCCTCACGGTAGGCGCAGTAAACCGACACACGCCTCACGGTAGGCGCAGTAAACCGACACACGCCTCACGGTAGGCGCAGAAAACCGACACACGCCTCACGGTAGGCGCAGTAAACCGACACACGCCTCACGGTAGGCGCAGTAAACCGACACACGCCTAACGGTATGCGCAGTAAACCGACACACGCCTCACGGTAGGCGCAGAAAACCGACACACGCCTCACGGTAGGCGCAGTAAACCGACACACGCATCACGGTAGGCGCAGTAAACCGACATACGCCTCACGGTAGGCGCAGTAAACCGACACACGCCTCACGGTAGGCGCAGTAAACCGACACACGCCTCACAGTAGGCGCAGTAAACCGACACACGCCTCACGGTAGGCGCAGTAAACCGACACACGCCTCACGGTAGGCGCAGACAACCGACACACGCCTCACGGTAGGCGCAGTAAACCGACACACGCCTCACGGTAGGCGCAGTAAACCGACACACGCCTCACGGTAGGCGCAGTAAACCGACACACGCCTCACGGTAGGCGCAGTAAACCGACATACGCCTCACGGTAGGCGCAGTAAACCGACACACGCCTCACGGTAGGCGCAGTAAACCGACACACGCCTCACGGTAGGCGCAGTAAACCGACACACACCTCACGGTAGGCGCAGTAAACCGACACACGCCTCACGGTAGGCGCAGTAAACCGACACACGCCTCACGGTAGGCGCAGAAAACCGACACACGCCTCACGGTAGGCGCAGTAAACCGACACACGCCTCACGGTAGGCGCAGTAAACCGACACACGCCTCACGGTAGGTGCAGTAAACCGACACACGCCTCACGGTAGGCGCAGTAAACCGACACACGCCTCACGGTAGGCGCAGTAAACCGACACACGCCTCACGGTAGGCGCAGTAAACCGACACACGCCTCACGGTAGGCGCAGTAAACCGACACACGCCTCACGGTAGGCGCAGTAAACCGACACACGCCTCACGGTAGGCGCAGTAAACCGACATACGCCTCACGGTAGGCGCAGTAAACCGACACACGCCTCACGGTAGGCGCAGTCAACCGACACATGCCTCACGGTAGGCGCAGTAAACCGACACACGCCTCACGGTAGGCGCAGTAAGCCGACACACGCCTCACGGTAGGCGCAGTAAACCGACACACGCCTCACGGTAGGCGCAGTAAACCGACACACGCCTCACGGTAGGCGCAGTAAACCGACACACGCCTCACGGTAGGCGCAGTAAACCGACACACGCCTCACGGTAGGCGCAGTAAACCGACACACGCCTCACGGTAGGCGCAGTAAACCGACACACGCCTCACGGTAGGCGCAGAAAACCGACACACGCCTCACGGTAGGCGCAGTAAACCGACACACGCCTCACGGTAGGCGCAGTAAACCGACACACGCCTCACGGTAGGCGCAGTAAACCGACACACGCCTCACGGTAGGCGCAGTAAACCGACATACGCCTCACGGTAGGCGCAGTAAACCGACACACGCCTCACGGTAGGCGCAGTAAACCGACACACGCCTCACGTTAGGCGCAGTAAACCGACACACGCCTCACGGTAGGCGCAGTAAACCGACACACGCCTCACGGTAGGCGCAGTAAACCGACACACGCCTCACGGTAGGCGCAGTAAACCGACACACGCCTCACGGTAGGCGCAGTAAACCGACACACGCCTCACGGTAGGCGCAGTAAACCGACACACGCCTCACGGTAGGCGCAGTATCATGCATCCCCATGAAGCGCCACGCGCGTTTCGTGATGGACGATCAATATAAGCCGTTCAGCAGCGTCCCAACACATGTCTGTAGTGCACCGGCGTTCGTTCCACTACACCTGCAGCGGAGGCCACACATGTGCCGGCGTGATGCCGCGATCTCCATCATCGAACGTCCTCCAGTGACGCTGAATGCTCCGCAATGGGCCATCTCGTCCCGGCGTATTGAGAATGACGCCCGCCGGCGGTGGTTGGAGGGCTGCCGCGGCTCTCAGCTGCTCCGTGTGTAAGTGAGCTGTACCGGTGAGTGCGCACTGCGCCAGATACGCCACGTGGTGCGGTGAATACGCCGTGATGGGACGTTTGTGGCGCATCGTGCCGCCACGATCACCGGGTGGTTAGAGGAGGACTGCTACTGGTATAGTGGGAAAGGAATGAGGGAATCGCAGGGAACTATAAGGGAGGATGGAGAGGAAGGGGACAGAGAGGAAAGGAGAGAGAAAGGGAGAGAGCAGAGCGAGATGTAAGAGAGGGAAGAGGGGGAAGAGGGGGAAGCGAGGGAAGAGAGAGAAGAGAGGGAAGATAGAGAAGAGAGGGAAGAGAGGGAAGAGAGGGAAGAGAGGGAAGAGAGGGAAGAGAGGGAAGAGAGGGAAGAGAGGGAAGAGAGGGAAGAGAGGGAAGAGAGGGAAGAGAGGGAAGAGAGGGGAGAGGGGAGAGAGGGGAGAGAGGGGAGAGAGGGGAGAGAGGGGAGAGAGGGGAGAGAGGGGAGAGAGGGGAGAGAGGGGAGAGAGAGAGATGGGGCGAGATGGGGAGAGATGGGGAGAGATGGGGAGAGATGGGGAGAGATGGGGAGAGATGGGGATAGAGGGGGATCGAGTGGGATCGAGGGGGATCGGGGGGATCGAGGGGGATCGAGGAGGATCGAGGGGGATCGAGGGGGATCGAGGGGGATCGAGGGGGATTGAGGGGGATCGAGGGGGATAGAGGAGGAGATATGGGGATATAGGGGAGAGATGGGGAGAGATGGGGAGAGATGGGGAGAGATGGAGAGAGATGGAGAGAGATGGAGAGAGATGGAGAGAGATGTGGAGAGATGTGGAGAGATGGGGAGAGATGGGGAGAGATGGGGAGATATGGGGAGAGATGGGGAGAGATGGAGAGAGATGGAGAGAGATGGGGAGAGATGGGGAGAGATGGGGAGAGAGATGGGGGAGAGATGGGGGAGAGATGGGGAGAGATGGGGGAGAGATGGGGGAGAGATGGGGGAGAGATGGGGGAGAGATGGGGGAGAGATGGGGGAGAGATGGGGGAGAGATGGGGGAGAGATGGGGGGGGGGAGATATGGGGGAGAGATGGGGAGAGATGGGGGGAGATGGAGGAGAGATGGGGGGAGATGGGGAGAGATGGGGAGAGATGGGGAGAGATGGGGAGAGATGGGAGAGAGATGGGGGAGAGATGGGGGAGAGATGGGGGAGAGATGGGGGAGAGATGGGGGAGAGATGGGGGAGGGATGGGGAGATATAGGGGGAGATGGGGAGAGATGGAGGAGAGATGGGGTCGAGATGGGGGCGAGCTGGGGGAGAGATGGGGGGAGATATGGGGAGATATGGGGAGATATGGGGAGATATGGGGAAGAGATGGGGAAGAGATGGGGAAGAGATGGGGAAGAGATGGGGAGAGATGGGAGGAGAGATGGGGAGATGTTCGACAACACATTACACGGCGATATGTCACGTTCGATAGTGATCGTTTTTTTGTCGGTAATGGTGCTCTGACGACAGGAGCCCGTACGCCCCGCCCCCAACATTCTTGGACCGCCGCCACACGGACTGACGTGCCTTCCTCTCCCTCGTTGTTTGAATGTCAGTCAAGCATACAGCATTGGGGTTCTTTGTAAATAAGAAAAATAGGTACGATATGCGAATGAGCAGTAAAACCTGCCGTAACGAATGCATACTTAAGTTTACAAGCAGGGCCGTAAAATCGTAATAATCCCGGATGAGATAATGAATGTCTGGGTGGTCCTCTGGTAATTTGTCATAGACTTGGCCCAGCATAGGCTGAAGTGATTGCTTTAAAGTCATTCGCCGCGATAATCGTGCCATGTAAGTGTCTCTAGAGGCTTTACGAGTGTCCACAGCGAGGATAGAAAGGAGTTTTCTCGCCGTGATTGTCGGTGTTGCGGGTGTTTGAGGAATTGGTATCATAAGTTACCGATTAGCAGTGTGCAGCCTCACAAGGGACACAGTAACGACGTCAAGGGACCGTTCCCTGGGGGGCGTGTATTGTTACCTCCCCATGCTCTCCAGACATGGATATCTAAACATTCTAATCCTCAGCACGTCTGTTCTTGTTTAGTTTAGTTTAGCTTAGTTTATTCAAGTAAAGAGCAACAGGCAGCAGTAACCCAATTACAGCTCAAGTCCAAGGTTAAAACACTTCAATTAAACATCACATCAATAACACACACATAGAAACACAAACCTAAAAATCACATAAAAATACAAACTTGAAAATATACATTAAAGCACATAACACAACCCTAAAAATACACATAAAACAACGATTGTAAGAGCTATAAGCAGATATTAAAATGGACAATGTTTAAAATATCTTTCTACCCCAGCTCTAAACACTTGGTAGGATGCACCGAATGGGTTTGCCGATGGACATTTTTCCAGGTATACATTGTACTCCCTAACGGCCCTCCTTGGAAAGTGAAAACAGTATTGTCATTGAGTTTATTCGAACCACGCGTGCCCGATTAAAACAAATGGAAGTGCGATGCGAAGATGAAACGCATCAAGTTCGTTTGCCCGTCTTGCACACGCTGAATGATGCTTGCGAATAGCTATGATAGTGTGTTCCTTAAATGCCGTTACATGGTCCCGTTAACAGCAGGGCTACGTCTGAAGGATCGCATATATTTATATTTGTTAACTAGTAGTTCGTGTAATTTAAGCGTAACTTTGAAATGCAGAACGAATCAAATGTTTTTGCGTACGGAACAGGTCAACTTTTGTATTTATGTGATGTATTTAGCCTCATTAGGTTATATATATTAGACAATATAGACGATTGCGTGTAGTTATGACAGCTTATGATAGCAATTTTTCAGAATCACCTCATATGTTGAAAATATTTGACAGAATCTCACTGTCATTAGACAAAATAACTATTCGTTCGAACAATTCCGACCACTTGCCAGCACTCCGCCTCGCGGAGCCTGTGTTTAAAGCTCCCCTTCCAGCTGTCTCCCTCCCGCTCAGCTCCGCCAGCTGAACGTCCCCAGCCCACAGTCTGAACAGAGATACGGTGTACCACGTGGCACGCGGTGGCCCCGGAGCATCTGCGGACCCGTCGTGTCGCCAATCGGCGGTGCGGCGACGTTTACTGCTATTTATGTCGCTGTGACCACCCCTATTTTACACCTGGGCTGGCCGCTGGCCGCCGACCTGTAATGCGCCCCTATAAAGAGATAAATCAGCTGCGGTGATTGTGCGGGCAGGCGGCCGCCGGCACGCCGCCGACTCGGTATCCCCAGTTAATCCCGACTCAATGAGCCGGAGATCCCATCCAGGCCGTGTCGTCCCGTAAAGTGGCTGAGGGCCGCGCCGGGGACGCGGGCCATCTCAATCGCACCCGCCGGGGAGGAGCCAGTTTGTCTCCTGTACATTGTGCGGAGTACAGCGCACCGCCCCCGGAGTGGTTCCGACACAGAACGCCCGTCGGCCGGCGGCGGTGGCTCGGCACCCCGCCGGGCGCTCTCCAGGCGCCCCGGGGGCGCCCGCCGCCGCCCGCCGCCGCCGGTGTGGTCCCGGTGATCGTTTCGATTCGGCCGGCGGGCGAGACAAAAAGCGGGGCGAGTCGTATTGTCACTACAGCGGGGGGCTTCCGTCGGCCGCCGCGCCAGCCCACATCTAAATCGCCAGCTAAGCCATGGGCATTGTGAGCGAGTGCAGTGTTTTCACAGCGGTGCCATTTATCGCTGTGGCGCGGGCGTGACGCCCAACACCGCCCATCTTGAAATTCATAAATTGTCGCCTTTCTTATGGTAATGCGTTGACCGGCACGACCGCAAACTATGGCCGGTGTCGCGCCGCGGTGTCCCGACGGTGGCCCGGCGGTGTCCGGCCGATTGTGGGCCCACTTTTCACCTGGAGAGGCGGCGGCGGACAGCGGCGCGCGCGCGGCGTGCCGCGGCGCTCCAGGTGCGGCGGGTTCGCCGCAGCGGGAGCTCGCGCCGCGCCACCGATCGTCCCAACACCGGTCTAACCAGTCCTGGGAGGTCCGACGCGGCCAGGGCGACGCTGGCGTGTGGGTGGGGTGGTGTGGCGCGCGCTGGTCGTATATTGACCCAGAGAAAATACCACAACTCAGCCGGCGATGTGATGTATCTGGCGCGTTTGACTCGGAACAGGCATAAACTAGGTGAATGAGTCGAACAGACCGCGGTGAAACGTAAAGATGGGCCCACCCACACAAAGACAGCGAGTAAGAAAGAGGGTCTGAGTCACGCGTCACATTTGTCACTCTCTCTGTTCTAAAACCGATCGGGCCCGTTCCCATTTCCAACAGTTCTATAAAAAGCTAGTGTATGCGGGATCTGCGAAGTCTCATGCGTACAAAATCTGAACGCCTGTCCATCTCCTCCCTAGTCCGCCCCTGTAGCTCAGTGGGAGAGCGCTGGACTTCTGACCTATCCCGGTCTGGCAGCCCGGGTTCGAGTCGCTTCGGCGCTCGCTGTTTACTCCTGACTGGGATGGCCTGCGGCCGGTGGCAGCGGTCGCACTCAAGGTCAGGTGACGTCAGTGAGCGGGGCGGACCGTGTCCAGGTATGTCGGGCACGTAAAACTTTCGTCTCTAAATTCTGCCGGCCAACAGGAATTGCGCGATCGGGTGGTGAGGTCAGGACCTGCGCAACAAGCTCTGCTTAGCGTGGGTCCTGACTTCAGAAATCCATCCATACAAAACATTCAGACTAAATTTATTAAAAAAAATAAAAAAAAAATATCCGTAGCGCTTCATTCCAGACATGCTTTTCTCGAGACAAAGTACCAACTAACGCCAGAGAAATCACAATAATTTTACTAGCCGAAGTGCTAGACAAAGAGCGACCTATCCGGCCTCCGGCCTCCAGGCTCCAGACTCCCACCTTCCCATTTTCCAAAACAGAAGTACCTCTCATCTCCCATCCTCCATCTCACTCTGCCCACCACCCGACCCATTCCCGCCTGCTCCTCCCAACTCGTCGAGCGCGACGCGTCGATTTCGCCTCGGTCGCCGCTCCGTCATCCGCGCGCGCGGCATGAGTCAGCGCCGGCTCCATCGTCGGCGTCGACGGCGTGTCGGCGGCGGCGGCGGCTGCCAGCGCGAGCCGGTCTGCGGTGGGTCGCGCGCTCGTCAACGGTCTGTCTCGTTACCGCCGCCGCCGGCCGCGATTTATGGCGGGAGGCGAGGCACGCCGAAAAAAGCGCGCGCCGCGGCGCCTCGCAGCCACGCCACGACGCGACGTCGGCGACGGCGACGACATGGGAACGGTCGGGGGAGAGACAGGCAGGCAGAGAAGGGAGGGTGGATTTCAAGAGTTTTAATACTGCGGTTAGCGCTGTAACGCCCTCTCGGTTTGGACAATGGACATGGTTCCGGTTCCGGATCCATTTTCTACGAGCCTTTTATCTCTTTAGTTTGTTTCAATCTGCTGTTTGTACAAGCTGGATAACTTCGAATATTGTTTGCCGTTTTGTTTGCTTACTCTTCAACGAGACAATCAAGTTATTCCGGCACAAGACAATTTATGAGTATGCAGTGCTGAGGTATTTATTGTTATCCTTTTATTGGGACATCAGCTGCTTTATTAGCCGTGTACAACTCGCTTCATTCCACTTCACTGCATATTTACAATTGAGCTGCAAAGGGCCGCCTATCTGGAGTTCAGCCTGTTGGCGGCGGTGAAATGCCGCGGATTGACGACCTGTATAAACCGCGCCTACTGGCGACAGTGAGCGCGGCAAGTCGCCGGCTGAGCTTGCCTGACCCCGTAAAGCACGCCATCTCCCCTCCCGCCGGCAGATAGCCGGCCGGCGCGTGCTTCGTCTGCGCTGCCGAGACGCGTTATCAGCCGACCACCACCGAACTTTCCGCAGTTTATGACAGCCAGTTATCTGTGCCAGCGAATTTCTCGCCCTGCTATCATGTGCCGATAAATTCGCGGCGTCGCCGCTGACGGTGGTCGTTGCAGCGCGGGAGAGGCCGCCATCGGACGACGTTCAGCGCGGGAGAGGCCGCCATTGGACGGCGTTTACAGCCAGCCGTCCGGTCTGACCCCATCCTGCTCAGGGGGGGGGGGGGGGGCAGACCCGGTGACCGGCCGTTCGCGAGCCCGGGTTACAGCCGCGCACCACTAACGAGGGCCAGAGCTGCCTCGCGAGCCGCGAGCTGAGGTTTGTCAGACGGAGCTGGCAGAGCTGCAGTGGCTGACAGGGACTGTGCTGGCAGGGATCACCGAGGGTTGTCAGAATTTGAAAACGTATATCCACTACGTGCACGGATGCAATGAATATCTGGCCATTTATTACAAACGGTATCTTAATGGAACCTTAACAGTGAACGTGTGTATTCACAAATTTCCCTGTTCAATCCGTTTAAACTGCAAAAATGGAAGCAATTAATGAAGCTTTACTATTAGAACGTCATAGAATAGTGTGCAATTTTCATTTTTCCTAGAAGCAAATAGGTCTGCGTAATATGAATAGTGCCCATGAGTGGAGAATCGTTTCCAAAGTTGGTGTGGCCAAAGGATATTCTAGTGCTATTTTTGCTATTATTTGCATAGCCTGACAAGATGCTCCAATACATTTGCATTACACAAAAATACAATGTTGCTGTGGCTCTGCCACACCAACTTTAAAAGTTGGTGTGGCATTGGCCACACCTGCCATACTACATTCTCCACCCATGATTATTTATTAGTGTCAGTGATATTCCATGGATGATTTTGAAGTTACTTTTCTTGTAGCGTCTTGGGCATCATGTTTGTCCGATAAGAAGACCTCGTGTGACTGGAAACGAGCATACTTGATCTCAGTGCGCCATTTTCATGGTTTATACTTTATTTTGATGGCATGGTCATTGGCCATAGCACGTTTTGTGACATTTTTGGAGTCATTATCAGTCTTACGTCATCCTTCCACAGTTTGTGCGACGTATGCACATCAATTCAATTCCGCAGATTCAGTCCAGTTTTGTGAGATATTCCACATATATTACATTCTACCGTGCCATGCCCGACGAATCATTCCATTTGTTAAATAGCCTGGGCGGTTTCGCACTCTGTTTTGTTCTGTAATGAACAATCCCATTATATATCTGTAGTTTTCTGCCACTTCCCGTCCCGTTCCCGTCCCGTTCCCGTCCCGTTCCCGTCCCGTTCCCGTCCCGTTCCCGTCCCGTTCCCGTCCCGTTCCCGTCCCGTTCCCGTACCGTTCCCGTCCCGTTCCCGTCCCGTTCCCGTCCCGTTCCCGTCCCGTTCCCGTCCCGTTCCCGTCCCGTTCCCGTCCCGTTCCCGTCCCGTTCCCGTCCCGTTCCCGTCCCGTTCCCGTCCCGTTCCCGTCCCGTTCCCGTCCCGTTCCCGTCCCGTTCCCGTCCCGTTCCCGTCCCGTTCCCGTCCCGTTCCCGTCCCGTTCCCGTCCCGTTCCCGTCCCGTTCCCGTCCCGTTCCCGTCCCGTTCCCGTCCCGTTCCCGTCCCGTTCCCGTCCCGTTCCCGTCCCGTTCCCGTCCCGTTCCCGTCCCGTTCCCGTCCCGTTCCCGTCCCGTTCCCGTCCCGCTCCCGTCCCCGTCCCCGTCCCCGTCCCCTGCCGCCGACACCTCGGTTCCAGCTCTCGGCTCCACATGGCGAGACTAATTTGGCCACCCAGCTCGATTCCCAGAGTGTATATTAATTTCGCTTCGCTAATTACAGGCCAACTCAAACGCTATGGGGACTTGGCGAGCATAATTTACGTCCTCGGACGCGAATTTTCCCTGCTAACTATGCATTAAGGGGACTGCAGCGGCGACAATGCCTTGGTATATTTCAGCGTCGCTGAGGGCTAATGATGTCGGCGGCAGAACGGTGTCGTCTGCCGGCGGACAGCGGCTCGGGGTACAGCCGGTCGCCAGACAGCCGGTGTAATCACCCAACACGTAAATATCAGCTTTAAGAGCGAGTCTTTTGTACGCTGCAGAACGACAGGACACCATGAGTAGTTATTTCGGTAGTTATTCCGCCTAACAGCACACAGAAATTAGTCAAATTAGCGTGGGCTGATGAATTCGTAAGCGGCTCGTTAGAATACGGACAAGTAGCACGTCAAAACTCCGCAGCTCCGCGTCGAATTACAATATCAAAGACGGTAATTGCTGAGAAAAGCTTCCCTTCAGCGTCGCGGAAGGCAATTGTCAAGGACAAATAGTGGTCTGCGACGAAAGAAACCCGCCAATGGGAGCCACCGCCGGAAACATAAAATTCCTGCAGTCGGGGAAGCCATTTTGTTTTTACGGCTACGTAATCCAAAGCGACTAACTAAGGGCGAGGGGCCATTTTTGAGTAGCTTTGTTTCCTGGCCGTATAATCGACGGAGATTGGCGCAGTAATTGACAGTACTAAACGCGGTATAGCGGGTGCTGGCTCCACCAAACCCTTCTGTCACTGTCGGCACGGCGTCGCACAGAGGTGAGTGTGCGGTGAGTGTGCGGTGAGTGTGCAGTGAGTGTGCGGTGAGTGTGCGGTAAGTGCGCGGTGAGTGTGCGGTGAGTGTGCAGTGAGTGCGCAGTGAGTGTGCGGTGAGTGTGCGGTGAATATGCACTGTGCGGTGAGTGTGCGGTGAGTGTGCGACGAGTGCGTGGCGAATGCGCGGTGAGTGTGCGGTGAGTGTGCGGTGAATGTGCACTGTGCGATGAGTGTGCGGTGAGTGTGCGGCGAGTGCGTGGCGAATGCGCGGTGAGTGTGCGGTGAGTGTGTGGTGAGTGTGTGGTGAGTGTGCGGTGAGTGTGCGGTGAATGTGCGGCGAGTGTGCGGCGAGTGTGCGGTGAGTGTGCAGTGAGTGTACGGCGAGTGTGTGGTGAGTGTGCGGTGAGTGTGCGGCAAGTGTGCAGTGAGTGTGTGGCGAGTGTGCGGCGAGTGTGCGGCGAGTGTGCGGCAAGCGTGCGGCGAGTGCGCGGTAAGTGTGTGGTGAGTGTGCGGTGAGTGTGCGGTAGGTGTGCGGTGAGTGCGCGGCGAGTGCGCGGTGAGTGTGCTGCGAGTGTACGGCGAGTGAGCGGTGAGTGCGCGGTGAGTGTGCGGTGAGTGTGCGGTGAGTGTGCGGCGAGTATGCGGGGAGTGTGCGGGGAGTGTGAGGTGAGTGTGCGGCGAGTGTGCGTTGAGTGTGTGGTGAGTGTGCGCCGAGTGTGCGGTGAGTGTGCGGTGAGTGTGCGGTGAGTGTGCGGCGAGTGTGCGGTGATGGTGGCGACTGGCGCGCTGCCACCAGTACACGTGTGCGACTGTGCGCGTTTGTGACTGCCGTTGTGAATCACGGGAACGGCTATCTTGGAGGTGCAACAGTTTGTATTATCTTTAAGCTTTAAGCGCGGCGTTGTACAGTAAGCGAATGCAATTGATAGTTTGCTCGCCGTCAACATAAAAAAACAGACTTGGAAGTTCACAAATTTCTCGGAGATTCTTGTCTGATTCTGTGTATCCGCAGTCTGATTAAAAAATGCCAAACTCGACATGTCAACGTTTTCTAATATAACTACGGGCGACTTGACCAGTCAATTCAATAGCAATTAGCAGCCGAAATTATGTCATCAGACTGACGAGGTTAAATTATAGCACAAGCAAAATGCCAAGGACATTCACGTTTCCTCTTTCTGGCGGGCGCAACCCATACTCGTCGAAACCACGCAGCGCCAGGATCTATCCTTTCTTTCATTATCACACTAACATTAATAAAAGTACATCAGAACAGCGTTAGAATAACCAAACTGCTTATGTTTGCCAACTCAATAGTGGAAGGTATTATTTTCGTCAAAAGATCCAAATGAAGGATGGTTGTAGAAAGTCACACAGATCGCTAAATATGGTGAATGACGGCACATTTGTAAGACATCATTTGCTTGAAATGAGGAATATTTAAGCGAAGTGTAAGTTTTTTTACGCTGTAGCATTAGAAGAGATAAAAAGTTGTTTAATTTCAGTGATTTTTTTGTGTTCCTAAACTTGAAATTATTAAAGGGAGTGTGCCCACTCACATCGCTTATTTGGGGTTATTGACACTGGTCTATGGAAACATAATTTCTGAATTGAACCATGACTTCATTTCTCCAGTTTCACCCTAGTTGCTGAGATAGTCCAAAGACTCCAGGAACTTGCTGGGAGCAAAAAGTTATCGTGTAGACTCCAGTGGGCTTCCGCTACTAAAAGCACTGCAACTATCGATTACACTTGCTAGCATATCGTCAGGGCCGGCCAATAGCAAATCGACAAAACAGCTCGTGTGCGCTGATAGCAGCAGTCGCGCACAGTATCGTCTGTCCCCCTGATTGCACAGTACCGCCTGTCCCCCTGATTGCACAGTACCGCCTGTCCCCCTGATTGCACAGTACCGTCTGTCCCCCTGATTGCAACGCTTGATGGCCATTGTTCGACGAAGATATCAATTTAGAGCTACGAAACTTGCACATAATAAAGTTCACAGTGGCAAGGACATGCTGTGCAAAACTTGTTCCTCTATCTTGCATGATGTGGCCGTAATTGTATTGTCCTATGTGCATAGGTGGGCACCGGTCCGTTACTCCGTTATTCCGTTACTAACGAAGTTATTTTTTTTTAGTAACGAAGTAACGAACTCGTTACATTTTTGTTTACAGTAACGGGCCAAGTAACGGAAGTTACTTTGGTGGTCCGTTACTTCGTTACTTTTTAGTCCGCTACTCCGTTACTCCGTTACTCCGTTACTCCGTTACATTTTCCTATACTTGATCCTCTTCACGCCCGGGTTTATTCGCACCAGCACAATCAATGGCTTACACACGTACAAAATCGAATGTCATATGGCGTAAAGGGCTGCCAAATATCGTACCTGTTGGGCTATTGCTTAATGCGGCATAATGCGCATTGTCCCGTTTCTACGCGCGGAGGCGCCCCGAGCCAAATAGTGCAGGCACATCACTGCGATATGCGCAGATCGCATTGTCCCAAGTCATAATTAGCCGCACCCGATGAACACGAGCATTTGCTTGCGCCGCTTTAAAGGGAATGTTTCACCTTTCTGAAAGTTGTCAAATGTACGCTGGTTGTAGTCGAAAATATGAAGTAAGTTACATTCCCTTTAACCCGCGAGTTACTGGGGTATATTTCATAACGCGACTTACTGGGGGGGGGGCTATTTTTTGCCCCCCTCTGATCTCCGGAACTACTGGACCGAATGTAAAAATTCAAACGGCATTCGATAGCCCTTGGAAATTTATAGAGGGAAACATAATATTGTTGACCTCGGGGTCACCGATGACTTCACAGGTCAGGTCAAGTACAAAATGTTTGACTGTGTCAAAAGGTCTCTATGGATGGAATTGTCGCGCAAAATTGCGATATTAAACGCATAAGCTGTTGATAAATCGGTATGATTCGTGTGTCTGACACTTCTAAGTACCTTTCTAAGCTGTTTATGACCTTGGGTCAGGTCAAGGTCATCCGAGGTCACGAGGTCAAACTGCAGATTACGGGCATTAGGCGTTGTAACACATGTTTATGGGTTTGTTTTTCGTCTATAACGCGAAAAATGACCTTAGAACATTGTTTGTTCCATATAAATAGAAGTAAAAAGCAAAAATGGAAATGCGTTTTTTGTCATAGTAATGCTGTGAGAAGTGGTCAATTTTTGTCATTTAAAGATCATAACTCGATCAATTTTAAAGATATCGACTTTAAATTTGGTACACATATTCACCGCATACGTCTCGATCACATATATTCCGGTTTTTGGAAAATTCTGATTTTTTCTTGACAATTTTGTAAAAAAAAAAAATGTCTTTGGATTTCTCAAAATTTTGAATTAAAAACAAACTCAAAAATCCGAGATAGCAGTTTGATAGCCCGGTCTATTGGCAGTAATTCGATGTAACACAATTTTATTTATCTTAAATATCGTACCTTTGACAGCGTTTTCCGCAAACCATTATTTTGCAACAAAAACCGAAGAACATGACGTCACTCTGACGTCATTCCCGGTTGACCTATCATAGCCTCATATTTTTCATTTTGCCAACATGTGTAGAATTGATGTGAGAGAAGTTACTGCAAGTTTGGTGACGATACAGGTGTTCGTTTAGGAGTTATTGCAAAATAACGGGAGGGGGGGCAAAAAATAGCCCCCCCAGTAACTCGCGGGTTAAAGAGACTATCCCACCTTAACATTATATTTGAGTTGAGATAGTCATTGTGATGGCTTGGCATTGAAATTAAGTATGGTAGCGGTTAAAACAACCACAATGATCTAATCAAAAAGATATTCGAGTTTTATTTTGACATCTGTAAAAAAATAAGGCCCATGTGTATTTGAATAGGGTCTCTAAACCGACAGCGTCGTCCTCCTTCACCCAACTGGTAATGATAGACAACTTGTTTTAATGACAGACTTGGAATATTTTCGTCTTTCATTTATCGGTCCACGGGTGGTTCGCAATCTAGAGGCTAGCACTATCAGCTGGAGTTGATGCAGCAGTTGGCCGCCAGGGACTGCTAGTGAGCCAGGGTGTTATGACGTTGCAAGCAAATGGTGCCAGTTAAATATTTAACGCTAAATATTTATTTATTTTTTATTTATTTATAAATAAATAAATAAATAAATATTTAGTGGTACCATTTGCTTGCGACGTCATAACACCCTGGCTCACTAGCGGTCCCTGGCGGCCAACTGCTGCAACAGCTCCAGCTGATAGTGCTAGCCAATCTAGATACCGGGTGGTTCGCTTTTTCTGCGCAATAGATGTCGACAAAAAATTGTACCATACATTAGGCAGCACAAAGGATTTCCCTGTAATTAAAAAAAAATATGACTTGACCAACCCAACTTTCCGCTTAAAACTAAAAGTTGAATATCTTCCAAGATAAACATTTTTTTTCGGAAAAAAATGTTCACGAACATGCTCAGCTGACCTCGCCTGACATGTAGACATATAATTAAGTATGATTCGACAACTTTCAAAAAGGTGGGAAACATTCCCTTTAAAGGGAATATTTCACCTTTATATTGGTTTTGAACTGAGATAGCCATTATCTTTGGCCGTTATTGAAATGTCGAAAATACTAAGGCCATTTTCCACAAAACTTAGCCGTTTTTAAGCAATTTAATTTATAATTTGCAAAATGGGGACTAGGCTAGTGCCGCCGCTGATTGGCTGACAGCCACTTTGTCAGTCAATCAACAGAGGTCTGTCTATAGCTCAATAATGACGCCATAATCCCAAATTTACAAACTTAATTTGTATAAAATTAAGTGACTTCGAGATAAAAATATCACCCTCGTTTTCAGCAGCACATACTCCATATTTTCGACTACAACCAGCGTATATTTGACAACTTCCAGAAAAGTGAAACTTAAGCGCAAATGGTGAGGCCTACCATTTCTGCCAAAAATATATTCGCGATATACTGGTCCTAGTCAAGACTTTTAGCCAAACACTTTGGCTTGACCCGGCATTGACTGGGATGTCAGCCGAACGCCATTGACTGGGGAGGGAGGGGGGGGGGGGCGTTAAACGCCCCACCCCTAGTTATCTTCCGAACCAATGATCGCAGCGAGACGCGCAATGCGGCATTCGAAAGATCTCAATGACACAAATCTAAATCATCCTAAAAAATGTCACAGTTAGGTCAAATATCAGGTCACGGTCAGGTCAGGTTACAATCGCCGTATTTGAGTTTATGAGCCATACCATCCAAAGCCTTCGATTGCGACCATGATCACCCAAAGTGCTGCCAAAGGCATGATACACATGCTTCATGAGCTAAGATTAGATTGTTGGCCAAGGTCAAGGTCAAGGTCAGGTCACAAAAGGTCACTATGCTCAAAATATCTACGGAAGTCATGCAACACTTTTTTATGAGTATTGTCCACGTAGAATTCAATAATGATAGTCATTTTACCACCTGACTTCATTTACGTGAAGTTAATGTCAAGTTCAGGTCAAGTTCAGGTCAATGAAGCTCAAAATTTTAAATTCATAAATATAAATACAAAAGGTATGTTTCTAGATCAGTTTTGTCTCACAAATACAGTAGTGGCATTTATTTTTTCTGTATGTGATCAATAAAAGCAAAAAAACGCAATTTGTAAATATGACGTCATGAGTTACCAATACTTTAAATGCCATCAGTCAGTCAAAAATGGTGATATCATTCTGAAATTTGTTATGGTAGCTTCCAATATGTGGTTCTCTGACATATATTCCGGCTTTTTGAATATCTTTGAAAAATTTGTTTTTGTGGGTATTTTCCCCCCAAAACAAGTTTTTTGATTTTTTTGGGGTATAAAAACAACATTTTCACAAATTCGAGATAGCCATATTGTAGCCCTTTCCATTTGCTATCTTTGACGTTTTTGGATTGCATTTGTCTCAAAATATGGCATTTGTACGGGCTGTTACATTTTAGCTGACTTTGGTGTAAAACTCGTGTGTAGTGACGTCACTAAATTCGTTATAACTAAAAATAAATGGATTTCTTTTTTCTCTCACAGAAGACGTAAACGTGATTTTGAAGAAGGTACCCGAAGTTTAACGTTGATAGAGCTATTGGTTTCTGAGCTATTACGAAAATTCATCAGGGGGGGGGGGGGGGGGGGGCGGGGCGTTAAACGCCTCCCCCAGTCAATGGCGGGTTAAGCTGGCTTATGCGTGCCTTAGTGCCCAAGTTTTCGCCGCTTTAGCAGCCTTTGTTTTTATACGGAAAACCAAGCACGAATGCAGCTAAATTAATACTATTATAAATAAGAATGTGATCATGCAAATCTTAGTACGCAGTCTTACTCTGCATAGGAAAACTTTCAGGAAAACTTTCTGTAGAATTTTGCTATGATTTTAGACAACGAAACTATTACAAAACAGTGCAAGAATATGGTCTCAACTTCGGGTAGGCACTGCCTAAAGTGCCTTAATGGACGCGCCGCCACAGATGCGCAATGACTGAGATAAAGGTAGCTGTCTCCCGATCCCGATGCCGCGAAATGTTGACAATGCTCGTCAGCTGATATAGGCCGGCGGCAAGCTGGCGGCACTAGTAGTTCATGATAAAGGCGAGCTTCGAGTAACGAGTAGCGAGTCTCTTGAGAATTACACACACTGGAGGGGGGCGATCCCGACCCCCCCCCCCCAGATATCGCCCGCCCCCCTTCATAAGAGCTACAATAACCAAATTTGTAGGGTAGGGAGGTTCTGTAGGGAACTCTGTTTTGCGAAATTTGCATGACCCTAGGTCAATATATAGGTCAAATGGGGTAAAATATGCACAAAATAAACCATTTTAGCACTTCGCTCCAGAAACCCAAAACAAAACTCGAGAACGAAGATAGCTAGGGACAAATGAAAAAAAGCAATCGAAAGCTCTAGAAATATTCAATCGCCAGGGTGTCCTCAAATTTTATATCAGGGCAAGAGTTTAGGCTCCAGAGGGGATCAAAGGTCAAAAAGGCTATTTATGGCAAAACTGTTTTTCGCAAATAACGTTTTACCTAATAAAGATAAGACAATATGTGTTACGCCATCGTGTTCTTTTTGCCAAGGCGCTTCGAAATATACTTATGTTGACCAGTTAAGGTCAATTTAGAAATTTGACCGCAGGTCAAGGTCAAGTGGTGACCCAAGATGGTCATTCTGCATATTGGAAGACGTGACTCGACAGGAAAACACATTGGTACCGGTTTCACTTCTCTATCTTCATTCTGTCGGAATTGATATCACTGCGTTTTACAAAAGTAACGGAGTAACGGAGTAACTGTAATATCCGTTTTTTACGATGTAACGGAGTAACGAGCAACGAGTTACTTTTATGGAGTAACGAAGTAACTAGTAACGAAGTTAAATCTTGAAGTAACGGTGCCCACCTATGCTTATGTGCGCCGTTTTACATAACATCACTATAGTGGCGATCGTTTTATGGATATCGAAACAAATAATAAGCAAAAAACAATATAAGTGAAAATTCAACCATCGTATTCAACAATCAAACCAATAGCTACTTACCTTTTTGTTACATTCCAAACATGGCAGTCCGTCCCTGTAGCTCAGTTGGGAGAGTGCTGGACTTCTGATCTTACCCGGTAGTGGCAGCCCGGGTTCGAGTCGCTTCGGCGCTCGCTATTTGCCCCTGACTGGGATGGCCTGTGGCTGGTGGCAGCGGTCGCACTCAAGGTCAGGTGACGTCAGAGGGCGGGGCGGACCGTGTCCAGGTATGTCGGGCACGTACAACTTTCGCTTCTAAATTCTGCCGGACGCCAGACATTGCTTGATCGTGTGGTGGGGTCAGGGCTTGCGCAACAAGCTATGCTTAGCGTGGGGCCTGACCTCGGAAATCCATCCATTAAAAAACATTCGGACTAAATTATATAAAAAAACAGTAGGCACACTCCCCTTAACGGGGAAATGATTTTGCACTTTATTTAAACTTAATATGTTGTTACGCAACTTCCAACTTAAACGTAATTTTGAAGAGAAAAAAAACTGCGATAATTATAAGCGAGGGTAGCTTCACGCCTTCAACTTTTGTTCTTCTTCCAGTAATTTAATTGGGTTTGATCATGTTATCTTAGAATGAGCCGTGCATTATGTGCCACAGCTGTCAAAATCAGCACCACCGCCTCCATTCTGCCACAGCTGTCAAAATCAGCACCACCGCCTCCATTCTGCCACAGCTGTCAAAATCAGCACCACCGCCTCCATTCTGCCACAGCTGTCAAAATCAGCACCACCGCCTCCATTCTGCCACAGCTGTCAAAATCAGCACCACCGCCTCCATTCTGCCACAGCTGTCAAAATCAGCACCACCGCCTCCATTCTGCCACAGCTGTCAAAATCAGCACCACCGCCTCCATTCTGCCACAGCTGTCAAAATCAGCACCACCGCCTCCATTCTGCCACAGCTGTCAAAATCAGCACCACCGCCTCCATTCTGCCACAGCTGTCAAAATCAGCACCACCGCCTCCATTCTGCCACAGCTGTCAAAATCAGCACCACCGCCTCCATTCTGCCACAGCTGTCAAAATCAGCACCACCGCCTCCATTCTGCCACAGCTGTCAAAATCAGCACCACCGCCTCCATTCTGCTTTTGCTTTGTTCAACCTTCATATTTCTCAATTACTAGACATTGTTGGTGAAATACACTTAATTTTAACAGTTTGAGTTGCAAACTCCGTGAGTATTACTTTCTGAGTCAGAACAGTTTGCCCGACTTCTAGCGTTAAATAATGGCAGTAAACTTACTTCTTCGAAACTGACACCGTTATGATGTTTCAGACCATGCATTATTAGCAGGATAAGTAACAACACATTGGCTTATATATCATTGATAAACGTTTCTTACCGGTTCTATGTTTCCACCGACAACAAATGTCTCATGATATTTAACAAAGATATACAAAGACATATTGTATTTTACATTTACAAGTGAGGAGTTAACGGATTGGATGAGCGAGCAGATTGGCATTTCAAAACAAACAAACGATAGATGTCGAGGTTGTTCTGACTTCAACAATGAACAATGCACATGTATATTACAATGTTAAATGATAGACTTATCGGCTACTAATCAGGTTTATATTAAATTCGAGTTTTCGACCTTCACATTGAGGTCGTTATCAAGAAAGTTTAGCAACACCAAGGCCATAGATACTTTCTTTTCGAATAGGTGACTAAGGTTATGTGGAGACCTTCGACGTATGGTATAACAGTGAAGGGTTTGATTTCAGTTTTCGTTTTTTTATGTTTTCTTTTACTTCCCTCTCTGCCTTGCTAGATGGATTTATTTTCACTGACCCGTAAATGTTCCCGTCCTCTAACATGTGATCTACTTTGTCTTGATATTCCTTCCGATCCATTACCACTGTCATATTACCTTTATCTGCGGGAAGAATTACTACATCTTTCATTTAATTAAATTCCTTGATCGTCTCTCTTTCTGTTTTCGTGACGTTTGGCTTTGGAGGCTTTGCTTTCTGTATCCTAGTGGCTGCCAGTACTCCCACGTAAGTAAGCGAGACGTAAAGAAACCCTTCACTGTTATACCATACGTCGAAGGTCTCTACATAACCTTAGTCACCTACTCGAAAATAATGGAATAAATGTGCCGTATCATCAAGAGGTCAAAGTCTAAGAGACCAACTTACCAAGGTCAAGGACAGGCAGGCACCAGAGACAAAACCATGCGTGTACGAAATACCATGCCGATGTAGGAAGAAGTATATCGGGCAAACAGGAAGAAAACTGAACGTACGAATCGAATAACATCAAAGAGACATACGAAATATAAATCATGCGGTGAGCGCCTTCGTGGATCATCTCTATGAACAAGGACAGCATGCTTCGCTAAGGGACGAAGCGAAGGTGGTGTCAAACGAAAAGCATCTCACAAAACGTCTTACGAAGGAGGCTATGCACATCTACATAGAGAAAGACCGAGCAATCAACCGGATGGAGGGCACGGCTTTTAGTAGTCTATGGGACATGTGCCTATGAAATGTGCGAGTGCATTTTTTCGTTGTGTCTGTCATTGACCGAATGTTGACGTGTGTTTTCGAATATCTGTTGGAAGGGTTTATCTCCATGACTATGGGGGGCGTTCTCCCACTTCGCACGTTTCTACGTTAGCAAAAATCGAGTGACCTTATTCATTTGAATATTGCGTTCTTATCAGCTATAGTGTTGCTAAACTTTCTTGATATTCGAATTTTCGACCTCAATGATGGTCGAAAATTCGAATATTAATATAAACCTGATTAGTAGCCGATAAGTCGATACTAATATAGCCGATAATTTAACATTATAATGCCTAATCAGAAAAGCTTAAACACATGTATATTACGCATTGAAGGATTGCTGTTTTATACTTCACGCTAGATAGCAAATTCCCGCTCTTTCCGTTGTCTGTCTACACAAATATATGAAGAACAAGGTTGCAACAGTCTACAAGTTCGCTTTATATCACACATTTACAACATCATGGTGCATCTCAACAGGAACAAAACATTCATTTCATCTATCTTGACTGAGTCCTTAGACACTTATCCCTCAGTCTCCTCCTCGTCGTCGCCTCAGAAATTCGATCTGACAGCTCGACTCAGCCGTCATCAGCGCCGCCGCCGTCTGCGCCACCCGTCGCCGCCGTCGGCCGGTTTCGTCGCCTCCGACGCGAGACGATCGGGCGGCGCGCGGCGCCAAAAATTAGCACATGTTTTAAGCGGGTTCACGTTTCCTCGTTAGTCCTTGTTTATTTTCCCTGCGGCTGTAACGTCGCCCGGCGCCGCCGGTGGCCCCCGCCCGAGAGCAAATAGTGTGACGTCTACGGCACCCTTCATCACCGGAGAGCGGCCGTATCTCGGCCGAGAGGCAGTGGAGCGGGGCGGGGCGGCCGCGGGCCCGGCAGCCCGGCAGTCCCGGCAGCCGCTCCGTGTGCGGTCCCGTGCGGTCCGCGGCCGCCAGATGTGAGCGCGTGCTGAGAGTGCGCGTGGTCCGCACGGATTTGGGAGGAGGGCCCGCCGCCGCCGGCAGCCGCCACTTACAGAACTGGGTGATTTAGACGTGTTTCAGACGTGCGTTTGCATAAGCTGCGCGGTGCGGAGCAGAGCATAATTGGCTGAGCGGCGCTGGAAATGTGCGCGGCGCCGTTCTCCTCTGGGCAGGTGCTCGGTAGAATGGGCCGTTTGTTCGCTGCCGCTCCCGCCAGTCTGCCTTCCGGCTATTGGTAAATGCTGGCCAAATTAGCGTTATGCTCCTTTCATGGGTGTCCGGTTAATGTTGATTAAGCCAGCGGCCGCTGGAGTGCTCTGAGGTGACCTTAAGCAGTTGGTCGGAACGCTTTGAAGCACAGGCGGCTGCTTTGAAGTGGTATTTTGTTGCCGCGAGACGGCTGGCTGTCCTGTGTTATCTCAACAAGAATCGGAAATGGTGTACAAGGTAATCTAGTTGACCCAGCCTGCTTTATTGCACTCGTACGTTCTGGAAGAGCCTAGTTGGTGTCTTTATGACACTGTCTTGCCGTCAAGTTATTTCCACATGATAGTCTGAATATTGCCCAGACTGTCAGTTTCAATGCCGGAATCTCACCGGCGAAATCTCACATCCCACTAGATGAAGCTACCGAGCTAACGGTCTGGCCTGCTGAGCAGCAAATAATGAGAATATGCGGGGAATGAGTACGTATAGGTGAATGGACCAGTGAAGTGACGTGTGCATCGCCTCCTTCGATTCTCTAGCACCATAATCCTGGAGTTATCTTGGTCCTCTAGGAATCCGTCAGCCAGCGATATTGAACATTAATAATACACAATAGTTGTGCATTACATTCATATGAGCCACTGGCGGATCCAGGGGTGAGGGGAGGGGACGGCAGGGGCTAAATCCCCCCATCCAAAGCTCGACAGGGGCGGCAATAGAAATTAGCCCCCCCCCCCAAAAAAAAATCCGCTGAAACTGGCGATGAAAAAATGGGTACCTGCGAAAAAATAACTTCTTGCGAAATTAATAATTTTTTTTGGCCTCATTCGTGTTTCCTCTATTTGGTAGCATTTTGGTAGCAGTAGGGATAGGGAAAGTGACGCGTCTGACGCCATTTTGGAGTGATTCACAACCAACGTAAGTTATCATTTTTCCACGCAGCGTCGCAGCCCTTGGTCTCCTGCTGCCTGCTGGGTGGCAGAGGAGCGCGTGAGTGAATTTCCTTGCATAGGTACCTATGTTGTGTGGAATACGTCTACTAGTATTAACCCTCGCCCTACGGGAGCTTTGTTCACATTCGCCCTACGGGGGGGGGGGGGCTGACAGCCTCCTTGTTAACTTCCAAACCAAGCAACTTAGAGCAATGCGGCAAGAACCAGCATGTTACCTGTCATGAGAGGAATCTCACAGTATGCGATTTTTAGGTTTCAGGTCAACGGGTGACCTTCCAGGTCAAGTGAATGACCTCGGATTCACCACGTCCAGAACAGCGATTTTGCTCCTCAGAAAAACTCAAAATTAGAATTTGATAAATTTAAATAAAGAGGCATGTTCCTAGACCAGTTTTGGCTCAGAAATACAGCAGAGGTAATTATTTGTTCGTATCTTGTCAAAAAAAGTTTTAAAAAAGTTGTTTTGAAAAAGTGACGTCATCAGTTTCTTACACTTGGGAGCCATCACTCAGTCAAAAATGAAGATATTGCTTTTAAATGTGGTATGGGTATTGTCCATACTCAGTTCTCTCACATATATTCCGGTTTTTATAACATCTTTGAAAATTTTGATTTTGTGGGGATTTAAAAGAAAACAAATCAATTTGTATTTTATTTTAGGGGTCAAAAACCCACAATTTGAAAATCCGAGATTCCCATGTTAAAGAGAATGCCATTTTGTATCTTTAGTGAATTGCGTTTGATATTTCCTTTAAAACTCTGTTTTCTACCATTTTTCAAATATTTATCGTTTTTCCACCAACATGACATCAAAACATGATTATCTCCCAAACTACATAACCAATTTCAATTAACTTTTTACAGCATACGTATAATTGTTGTCAACTCAGCTACCAGAAATTTCAGCAAGATGTGCCGCATGTGTAAAAAGTCATTTTAAGAAAAACCTCGGGGGGGGGGGGGGGGCAGTCAGCCCCCCCGTAGGGCGAGGGTTAAGTAAGATAATTAGGTTCAGTTAAAAAATCCCAATGTTCTTCTTTTTGTAGCTGGGGCATTCCACGACAAATCGACAAAAACAAAGTGCAAAATTACACCGTCATGTCACCGATTTTGACCAAAATTAGTATATGGGGTAACTTGGGGCGCTAAAGCGAGCTGTGAAAGTTGTAAGCAATGCAAGCAGTGGTTCGGGAGGTATTTTCACGGGCATTTGAATAAGGTCACAGTGCAGGTCAATGTTTGTCAGCCCATATGGCGGCGAATTTAAGAAGCAATATATATATTTATTATATGTCATTATAATGGCAATGAGCTGTTTTATAACATGGTGATGTTGATTGTTTCATTTTCGAAAATGTATAAATTTAGTAGATACGTTTTCGAAATTGTACAACTTTTTTGGATACCTTTTCTCAAACATGTTTCTATTTTTTCTCTATGCTATTCTTACGTGTAAGGACGTGCCAATTAAGTGCACAAATAAAATTGAGGGATATTTGCCGCCAAATATCTCAAATTTGGTCATTTTACATGCTATGTTACATAACAAATATGTTGTTCGCTAATAACTTTTGACTGAATACAACTAGAATGGTACGGTAAACGTCATTTTTTTATGTTCCCATCAAGACGAGTTTAATGCTCGAGTTAAATGGATGACCTCTTTCTGACATTTGATGATCTTGACCTTAAATTTCAAAGTTAGTATTTGTTTTGCAATTTTGAATCTTTTTTGGATACCCAAGCCAAATGTATTTCTTAATTTTGACTTGATTATTGTTAAGTGTAAAGAAGTGTAATTCAAACAGTAAAGTACAATTGATGGTTATTTGGCTTCAAATATGCTACATTTTGTCATTTTATATGTTATTTTTGTGAAAGATGTTATTCCCCAATAACCTTTGACTGAATAAAGATTAAAAGGTAAGTTCGTCCAGACGTGTTGAATGATATGCAGTATGATCTCTTTCTAACATTCGGTGACCTTCACCTAAGGTCAATGTCAAGGTTCAAGGTTCGGTTTCCAATTGTGGCCTATGTGGCGATTCTATATATCTCAAAACTTGTCTTGTTGCGAGGAATTTGATTGTGCTTAAATAACGCCTGATCGTCAATGTCAACTTTTTAATTCATTGTAATTTGAATGTCGAATAGTAACTTCATAACTTCTTTCTTGGTGTAATGAAAGCCCGAAAATTTCTCAGTTTGCTTTATAATCATCAACGATCGCGCAATTATTTTAATACCAATGAGTTCCTATCTTCAAGATAAGTTTAAATATATATAGCATCGCCGTGTAGGTCAAATTTGGAAAGGTGACATTCCTTACTCCGTGATCTTGATCTTAGGTCAAGGTCATCACATGTCAGAAAGAGGTCATGCTGCAAAGCATTCAACGCGTCTTGATGATAACGACAAAATGACGTTTACCGTGCCCTTCTAGCTTTATTCAGTCAAAAGTTATTAGCGAATAACTTATTTTTATATAAAGTATCATGTACAATGTCAAAATTTGAGATATTTGGAGGCAAATATGCATTAATTTTATGTATTTGTGCAACTTAATTGACACGTTCTTACACGTAAGAATAGTATAACGAAAAATATAACCTAAATCCGCAAAAGTGAAAAAAATGGGGGTACCCTTTAGGTCATATGGAGGATCCTGGGGCCCGGAAGGCCTCCAGTGAAATTAGTCCCCCCCCCCATATTGGGAGGCTGGATCCGCCAGTGATATGAACGATTTTACAATGTTGTTGGATGGCAATATACACTTTCTCAGCAACTGACCAATGGAGGTCATTCCAATCAGCATTAACAATGATTTCAGCAATGTGCACAATTTGCGGAAATATGCTTGCTTGTTGTGTCGTTTGCAATTACTCCCTCAACGGAAGCCGTTTTCCGTTGCCAGCTCTATACGCTTGCTTGTTGCGTCATTTGCAATTACTCCCTCAACGGAAGCCGTTTTCCGTTGCCAGCTCTATACGCTTGCCTTTGTTTTGCTGCCTTTCCTAGAACGCCACCGAGCAGAGGTGTCTCGTGCTCGTGGTTTCTCGGTAAGCCACATCTCTAGCCGTGTCACTCTGCGCTCCTCTGTGGTTTGGATCTCCGTAATCTCCGTTTCAGCAGACCCCAGCACAGCCCCCTCCCCCCCCCCCCCCTCCGTCACTGGCGGCGGGTCCGATGTCGCCGCCAGCGGCGCCGTCACGGCGTCACCAGCCGTGACGCCGGTGACGCCCAGGGTGGCTAATGACGTCTGAGGACACCCGATGACGGAAAATGCCGCCCGGGCCGGCCGGTGACGTGCATGAAGGCAGAGACATATGGTGAAAGTTGGAGACGTTTGATTTATCTGGATGACGTGGGACACGAATTTCATGGTGTCTGATAGCACATGAAAGGCGTACACAATATCTCATGGCGTCTACTTGGTGTGGTGATTCGAAGTTGTAGGGCACGTCTACGGTTATAAGGTCTACTCGTACTGATGTCGTATGCTGCCTGAGGAGTCCCGATGATGACTCCTGACCTGACGCAGACAGATGACATTTGCTGATGGGAGATACAATCTACAAGACTCCAATGGCGTTTATTGCCTTTTGATGTGTTACTATTTGGACATCTGAAGGCGCTTGATGAATGCTAATGACGACCGCTGTCGCTTTATGACATCTGACGGATACTGACGACGACCGTGTACATCTGTCGACATCTTGTGACACGCGGTGACGTCTTCGCCACCTCGACGACCGGGACCTCGGTAGGTCGCGACACGTTCCTCTCCTCCGCCGACCGTCCGTCCCTCTCAGTGTCTCGTCGGCGTCTCGACTCGGCGGCGTCGCGGCGTCTAGGCGGCGTCTCGGCGGCGACTCGCCGGTGACAACTGGCGCTCTCTCGCCGCCGTTCCATCTATCACAGGCGGCCGCCTCGAGTGCCCGAACGCAGGATGAATGCGGCATTAATGGCGCCACGCGGAGCCGGCCGGTATGGCGGCCTCCATCGGCCGATATGGCGGCATCCATCTTGGACGGGGATGGCAGCCGCCGCCGCCGCCTCTCTGTCCGTCTCTCATACTCTCCCTCTCTCTGTCTGCGTTGGTTGGGTGACCAATCAGAATGCGTGCTGAGGAGTGTGTGCTCGCGGGAGGGGAGGGGGCGTCAGCGGCTGAAAGGTTGGCCGGATTAGGTCGGCCGGCCTGTCGTCTCAGGGAGGATTTCCTTTCAGATGGCTGCATTAGTGGCCGAGCGGGGCGGAACCGGCCAGAAAGCTGTGAATACATGTCGTCCGTTTATGGTAATGCGGCGGCTGTGTTGGGCCGATATATGGCGCTACAAGGAGTTCGTCATTCTCTCACCAGTCGCCTCACGCCCCGACCCGACGATAAAAACAGGTTCAGGGCGGTTATCACAAAAGGTTATGAGGTCTGTGGTTCTTTTTTACCTCGCGCTTCGTTTAAGCTTTGGTATCAAGCGAGATTATATTTTGCCGCTGGGTTACACCATAGCCCAGAAATAAGATGGAAGTCTGTATGATGGGTTGACGTTTCCGTATTCAAAAGTCGGAATAATTTCGTGGTATCGTTGAAGACAAATTCAGTACCCGCGATCATTGTAGTATTCCGATTATAGTTGGAACCGAAATTATTCAGAGTTTGAAGTATTCAAACTCTGAATAATTTCGGCGGATCTTTGAAGGTAAATTCAGTATCCGCGATCATTGTATTGTTTTATATAATAGTTGAAACCAAGGGCGCCGCCACTTTCCGAAAGTTGGGGGGGGGGGGGGGGGGGGGGGGGGGGAGGCGGAGGCATTCTGAAGTCGATTCTTTCCATGCAACGCCTATAGGCGTAATTTTAAAATCCGAAAATGTTGGGGGGGGGGGGGGGGGACACGTCCCCCCGTCCGTCCTGTGGCGGAGCCCCTGGTTGAAACTGAAGGTTCCATCCGGTTTCGGTGCTTATGAATGAATCGATATATCAGAAGACACAAAACATGTTAAAGGGAAATAATGACCTTTTGATTTTGTTAGCAACAATTTCTTTGGCTACCGTTATGGTATTAAAATGATGTGATCTAAATTTAAGAATTTAATAAAATTATTCCCTAATTCAAAGTTGGAAGTTTGGACAAATTAACAAGCAAGTACATATGCTTTTTAAGGAGTTCATGATCGGTATTTTCCCTCCACTATTGGAAAGCGACACATCTGGCGCTTTTGTATCAATCTGTTCAACGTTGTTGGATTACCTCTAAACAAATTGCCGACACTAAATAGGTCGCCGTCGAAGTGTATCGATGAACTTCCAATTTAATTGCCAGTTTTGGTATTGTTTGTTAATTTTTTGGGAAAAAGTATCCCTTTTTCATGATAATATAAAGCATAGTGTTATACACAGCCAGAGACAAAACTATGCAAAACTCTGTTGAAAATAAATGAAGCAATTTTCTCAAATTGAGGGTCGCAACCACTAACTAGGCCGCCGTTATATGCATCAGTTAACTGCTAATTTGGTTACCTTTTTATTCACTGGCTGTTAATTGTAAAGGATCGTCGGGCATACAATCACAACAAGCAGAACGCAAAATATATTTTCCACTCCATTGCGTACAAAACCAGTAAAGCGCCGTAGTTGGCGATGAACGAGCGAGCGCGAAGGAAATGTATGTGGAATTTCAACTCGATCGGGCAAGTAGTTTCTGAGATACAAAAAAAGGTATTCACGTGCGCACGTGCAGAGGCCTTTGTTTGCCTTGTGGGAAAGTGGGGCTGAGAGGTCCCTAACCACACATCAAATTTGAACACAATCGGCTCAGCCGTTCCTGAGATTTAGAATTGGGGTGTGCACGTGCGCACGTGCAGACACCCACCCCTGACTTGTGGGAAACTGGCGGATGAGAAATTCCTAACCACATACCAAATTTGAACACAATCGGCTCAGCCGTTCCTGAGATATATCATAGGGGTGTGCACGTGCGCACGTGCAGTCACCTCACCCCTGAGTTGTGTGAAAGTGGCGGCTGAGGTGTCCCTAACCATACACGAAATTTGCACATAATCTACCCAGCCGTAGTGGAGTTATTGCGAGAAAATACTTTTCAACACCCATCACGCGGCACGCGCCACGCGCAGTGGTAGTCACCCACATGAATCGGCACTAGTCTCAAACAGGGTAGGTTAGATGGGGTTGCTAAGCAAAGAAGTCCACTTGTCAATCGGACGTGCGGTTGCAGAGATTTGAGCTTCTCAAAAGCGTCGCCACGGGCCGGGTCGGGACGCTCATAATCAGATTTGTCCCATACACCACGGAAGGACGAGCGCTTGCGGTCGCTCGTAATCCATGGGAAAAGCCCGCAGTTTGATGACGACCAAAAGTACTTGCAAGTACCGGTCGTTAAAAGTGTGGAACGCTTATCAACTATAACTTGAAATATCTTTCAGTATGAAAGTTTTTATGCAAAATGTGATGAGTTTACAATATATTTTGGTTTCGTCTGTCGATTTCAAGTAATAACTCCATTTTTGTGGGAAAAGGTCATTATTTCCCTTTAAGACATTCCATTGATATTAGACATAGGAAGGTTTAGTTAGACTAGATAAGTCTGATGCGGGTGAAACATGATCGTTTCATGTCCTGTATTCGTCTGCTATGTTTATATAACTCCCATTATGCGCATTGGTGTTCTTTGTGAGGTGTTGCATTTTTCAACAGCCTTGTCTCATACCGTATTAAGTGACACATTCCAAATCAGTTAGAGGAATGTCAGCGAAGCAACCGATGCTGGAATAATGTATTTTAGGTTGGATCACCAGTACAACTTCCCCAGATCCACAATATATCAACGATGAAGATGACACAATTATAGCCTTACTTCTGAATAAGGATGGGGGGTTCACTTAGAACGTAGGCGTAGGAATAGTGGGCCAGGGGCCCATGCCCCCACTTTTTGGCAAATTTTGTAGATAAAAGCTTTCATTTTGCATAGTGAGGAATATTTTAGATGGCAAAAGGTTCGCCAAGGCGAGAAGAGCCGAATTATCTAAAGAAATATTGTACAGGGGTTTGATTTCTCTCAGCGAAGTTTCACTGCCCCCCCCCCCCACCACCACACTTTTTCGTGACGTTCCTACATCACTGACTTGGAAAATGCATTCAAAGCATGCCTCCACATGAGAAAAACGGACATTGCCCTTTGACCTGTTTTCAGTCGTTTCCTAATTATTGTATTTATTGTAGGTATTAACTTGCTTAATGCAATGGCACGACGTGTACATTCCTGTCTTTTTGTTTTAACAACGAGCCGGCACATCTATTAGATGAGAAATTAATAAAAAATATATCTGCAAAAAATGCGTAAACTTACGACAGATAGAGTAACTATTTGTTTGTTCACTAGTTTGCTAGTTTAAACTTAGTTCGCTTAGTTCGTTGTTTATTTCGTCGTTGTCATTATCGCAACAAAGGAACTGCGAAGACTGAAGTTTCATCATTGAAATGGGTAATGTGGGTAAAAACAAGCATCGTAGAATAAGCAGTAGAATAAGCTGTAATTTGTAGGTAATGCAAGCTACTCAAAATTCGCCATCCTTTTATTTTACATTTGGGGCATTCCATGACAGATCGACCAGGCCATAACACCATACATCTCAGATTTCGATAAGACTACGTTTCGGGGGTGATCTGGGACGTAGATTTACATTGTGAAATTTTCAGCTCCGTCCGTCCAATGATTTTCGAGTTAAAGCCTTGGGCAACTTTGTAATTTCATGTAAAACTCTAATTTTCAGAGGTCAATATCTCCTATCTAAATCATGCGAGTCATATGAACCTATATTTCATCAGAATCGTCAGGAATGATAGATTATTATGATGAAATCATTTGTTTAAATTGATAAAATTTTGGAATTTTTAAATGTGATCTTCAAATCACGTTATTTTATAATTTGGCCCTTTCAAATTCGGATTTTGTCCATGCCGGAATCGACTTCGAAACATTAGCCTTCGATGGTAAGAATATTGGAGATCGTTTTTTTCCTCTAAATATTATATTTATATTTTGTATTTGGAGAAGAAGAAAAATAATGGTCACCAGCACGTCCTTGATAATATCTTTGCACGCAATTGTGCTAGAGAGCTTAACTCAACGGCATTATATTTGTCTCGTCGAGATGCATTCAATGATGCATAGCATGATCACCGCACATCACTCCATGACCTCAAGGTCACATGACCTGAGGTTTATTTCCCAAATGACCTGGCTTGATTATACAATAGATAATTTGTTGAAATTTTTCGTTTCATTTGGCAAAGTTGAACATGTTTTATCTTTGGAAGACACTTTTAGCTATTCTTATAACATTTCCTGTAAATGGGGATGATAAAATTTGATGTCTTGAGGATCCAGACACCTCGATCAGCGAAATATTGAATTATGTTATCACGTGATCTTGATCACTAATGGAATAGGTTGTCACGTGATGCAAAGAGCCTGCACCCACCTATTCAACCTAAGAAAAAGCACGAATTTTAACCGAGAACATTACGAAACCACATAACCTGACCTGAGGTCACATGTCAACATTTCGATTTTGTTATATTCGAATTCTCAAAAAAGATTACAGTACATTAATTAATGGTTAATTACGATTCAGATGATACATATATTTATATAATTCAAATGATTTATATGGGAGATATCGCCCGCTGAAAATCAAAGCAACCTGATGACCAACCAACCAACGCAACCTGATGAGGCTATAACTCGAAAACCCTTCAACGGACGGGGCTGAAAATTGTACAGCGTAAATATACGGCCCAGATAACTCCCTACACCTAGTTCAATCGAAATATGAGAAGTAGGATGTTATAGCTTGGTCGATCTGACGTGGACTGCACCGGATGACCTCAGGTCACGTAAACTTGAGGTTACAGAGCGACTACAGTGCTGATTCACGGAAAGAGGTTTCCGACTAATCCGCTGTAACCTATTTAACGTAATTCTTACGAACGATCGCTGACGAAGATAGGTAAAATACATATCGAAAGCTCCGAGTCCGAACGACTTAACTCTTGTGGGGAAAGTCCAGATTATAACGTAATTTACAGTGCTGATGTTATATATCATGACAAAAGCATGTCGACGAGATAACCACAATGTTGTTTAATTGAGCTCTTTAGCACAATTACGTGCAAAGTTATTGATAAAATTCGCATCGAAGTCGATTCTGACATGAAAAAATCCGAATTTTAAATGGCCACATTCTAAAATAATGTGATTTGACCTGAGACCATGTGCTGAAATTCCAAAATTGTATCATTTAAAATACAAATGATTATATCATATTAATATATGGTTCATGATAATCCTGAGGATATATAGGTTTATATGAATCGCATGATTTAAATGGGAGATATTGCCCGCTGAATATTATAGTTTTGCTTGACATTGCGAAGTTGCCCGAGGCTGTAACTCGAAAACCGTTCGACCCACGAGGCTTACAAGTTCACAGCGTAAATCTATGACCCACATAACCCCCGACACGTAGTTTTATCGAAATCTGAGACGTAGAGTGTTATTTTGATATTTATTTGGTCGATCTGTCCTGGAATGCCCCATTTATCCACTATCCGCAAGCTTTTGTTTTCAGTTTCTGGTTATGTTTTGATCTATGGGAAGCATTGGAAAGCTAACACCTGCCTGATGCCTAGAGGATTACTCTTGTCTCCGTGAGCTGCCATACTGCCCCCCCCCGCTGACCTGACCCAGATCACCGTCTAAGCCGCTACCACAACACAAACGGGGCGTGCCCGGTGGATTACCGAGACCGTGGCCGCCCGGTCACGCCCCCCCCCTTCCTTGGGTCACGGCGTGGGACGGGGCCGGGTTACGGCAGGGGGGGGGGGGGGGCGCAGTGGCGCGTGACACACCAGTCATGCGGCGTCCATTGCAGAGCTGCTGCTAACGAGGGCGGCGTCACAGTCGGACGTGCAGAGCGGGCAGGGTGTCGGCCGGAGCAGATGGAACAGATAGCAGACGGTGGGAGGTCGGTGTTCGGTGGTGGGCCGATCAGGCCGTGCCAGTGTTTCTGGCGTCGACTATCCATCAGTGTTCGGGAGGCTGGCGTTCTCAAGCTGTGACTTGTTAAGGCGCTGCTGATTCTGCGTGGGATGTTGGTAATGCTATTCACAAATTCGTGCCAAGGTAGGCCACTTATGGCTTTGAAATTCGATCAATTATTTATGTATCTTGAGTTAACCCTCCCCAGGGGTACGACCCCTCTGGCGTGTCGCCCCTAATTGAGGTAGAGCTTCGATTATAAAACGAGTGTGTTGCTGGTGATGATAGGAAGCCGTTGATATCCGATTTTAAGGTCCTGGGCCATCAGGTTACCTCTGAGGTCATGTCAATGACCCAGATTTCATCCAAATCGTGAATGTGTAGAGATTTAATTCTAATGGATTGTGAATGAGCACATAATTATGCAAAATGGGTGCCAAATTTGAAATCAGCGCCAAAAAATGTCCTAGAAATTGCTCGAGGCCAAGAAAGTCATAACAGGTCATCGGAGGTCAGTGACCTCTGTTGACCTCTGAAAAGGTCAACTGAGGTCACAATCTCAGTGGAAACCATAAATGTCACCTGTAACACCTGTACATATGCTCCTGAGCAACAAACACTCGGAGATTGCACAATTTACAAGCATCGACACTACGGGACGCCAGTTGCGCCTGACATGACCTTGATAAACAGGTCACAAACAGGTCACCGGTCATGGAAAGTAGAAGTTTCAAATTTTCCGAGTGTGTGTCATTGTTCAAAAGCAGGTACTTAAAGTTTCATCGCAATGGGTTAATAACTACGCGAGTTATTCCCGAGAAGAAAAAAAACGAGGGCGGGGGGCATCCCCCTACACTGGCGAGGGCTAAATGCTGACAGTATACGCACACGGTGTGTCACAAATATATGTCATGTTTCAGCCATAGCCCCTTGTTAACCGGCCCCTAGGGCCGGGTCAATCATCGGCACAAACTAGGTCTGATAGTTGCGTGGTGAGGTCTCCAAACGCTCAGTACAACACATGCATACCTAATCGGAAAATCCAGTATCTCAATCTCAGTACGGACCCCTCGGTGTCATGTTTCTCTCACCCTCAGCGGAGCAAAACTGGTCACGACAAAGCTGTAGGTGTCGCGCAGACACTCCTTGTCCCGCAGTCCCGCATACCTATCATACTTTCGGTGCACGTGCCGACCGTTCTCGCTGCACCGTATCCCTCCTTGCACCCTGCCCACCTCTCGGGCATAAGGCCGCTTTTTCGTGCCACTGCGTGTGAAGATGATCCATCTGGACATAGCGCCCGCCGCCAGCCGTCAGACCACTCCCGTCGGGCGTCTCCAGCTCCCGTCAGAGCTGGCTGTCGGGACGGCCCGCGCGCAGTGAACGGGGCATGGTGACGTCATCCGGTGTCTGCGCGACACCCGGGTGTTGCCACCGAAGACAGATGTCTCCTGTGCCACCAGCTGACACTCGATGTGTCAACATGATTAAATTGTTTCTGAGGGAATTTGCAGCACTCCCTGTTGCTGCACTTCTGGTTGCATCCATTGTTTGCTGGCATGGTAACGTATGCCGTTCAAATGAATTTTGAACCGTCTGCTTGAAATACAGACTTTTGACGAAATTAAAATGCGAGAAGGGCTATTGTCCTCATGCCTCTATTAAATTTTATAGAGTAAATATGTCTAGATTCTAGAATATCTTATCTAGATGCTCTTCTCTAATTTCTACCAAATATTTTACATTATCCTATATTATACATGTTATATCTTGAATTCGAAACATTGTTTATGATAGACTGTCTCTTACTCTGAATTAATAATATATGCATTTTACTCCAGGGACTCGTCTAACATGTTACCTGGGGGGAAGGGGGGGGGGGGGATCTCCCAGTCACAGATCCAGCCCCCCTACCAGTCGAGCTGAAATTCGGCCACTGGGGAGGGGGCAGTGCGACCGGTGCCAGCAGTCTACAATGCATGCCTGACGATTT
>JAXIVJ010002325.1:110000-112289 GCA_036785665.1 Chirona hameri
TGTCTGTGTGTCTGTGTCTGTGTGTCTGTGTCTGTGTGTCTGTGTCCTGAGTGTCTGTGTATGTGTGTCTGTGTATGTGTGTCTATGTATGTGTGTCTGTGTCTGTGTGTATGTGTCTGTGTGTCTGTGTCTGTGTGTCTGTGTCTGTGTGTCTGTGTCTGTGTGTCTGTGTCTGTGTGTCTGTGTATGTGTGTATGTGTCTGTGTGTCTGTGTCTGTGTATCTGTGTCTGTGTGTCTGTGTCTGTGTGTCTGTGTCTGTGTGTCTGTGTCTGTGTGTCTGTATATGTGTGTCTGTGTATGTGTGTCTGTGTCTGTGTGTCTGTGTCTGTGTGTCTGTGTCTGTGTGTCTGTGTCTGTGTATCTGTGTCTGTGTGTCTGTGTCTGTATGTCTGTGTCTGTGTGTCTGTGTCTGTGTGTCTGTGTCTGTGTCTGTGTTTCTGTGTGTCTGTGTCTGTGTGTATGTGTCTGTGTGTCTGTGTCTGTGTGTCTGTGTCTGTGTGTCTGTGTCTGTGTGTCTGTGTCTGTGTGTCTGTGTCTGTGTGTCTGTGTCTGTGTGTCTGTATCTGTGTATCTGTGTCTGTGTGTCTGTGTATGTGTGTCTGTGTCTGTGTGTCTGTGTCTGTGTGTCTGTGTCTGTGTCTGTGTCTGTGTGTCTGTGTCTGTGTGTCTGTGTCTGTGTGTCTGTGTCTGTGTGTCGGGTGTGTCTGTGTGTGTGTGTGTGTGTGTGTGTGTGTGTGTGTGTGGTGTGTGTGTGTGTGTGTGTGTGTGTGTGTGTGTGTGTGTGTGTGTGTGTGTGTGTGTGTGTGTGTGTGTGTGTGTGTGTGTGTGTGTGTGTGTGTTGTGTGTGTGTGTGTGTGTGTGTGTGTGTGTGTGTGTGTGTGTGTGTGTGTGTGTGTGTGTGTGTGTGTGTGTGTGTGTGTGTGTGTGTGTGTGTGTGTGTGTGTGTGTGTGTGTGTGTGTGTGTGTGTGTGTGTGTGTGTGTGTGTGTGTGTGTGTGTGTGTGTGTGTGTGTGTGTGTGTGTGTGTGTGTGTGTGTGTGTGTGTGTGTGTGTGTGTGTGTGTGTGTGTGTGTGTGTGTGTGTGTGTGTGTGTGTGTGTGTGTGTGTGTGTGTGTGTGTGTGTGTGTGTGTGTGTGTGTGTGTGTGTGTGTGTGTGTGTGTGTGTGTGTGTGTGTGTGTGTGTGTGTGTGTGTGTGTGTGTGTGTGTGTGTGTGTGTGTGTGTGTGTGTGTGTGTGTGTGTGTGTGTGTGTGTGTGTGTGTGTGTGTGTGTGTGTGTGTGTGTGTGTGTGTGTGTGTGTGTGTGTGTGTGTGTGTGTGTGTGTGTGTGTGTGTGTGTGTGTGTGTGTGTGTGTGTGTGTGTGTGTGTGTGTGTGTGTGTGTGTGTGTGTGTGTGTGTGTGTGTGTGTGTGTGTGTGTGTGTGTGTGTGTGTGTGTGTGTGTGTGTGTGTGTGTGTGTGTGTGTGTGTGTGTGTGTGTGTGTGTGTGTGTGTGTGTGTGTGTGTGTGTCTGTGTGTCTGTGTGTCTGTGTGTCTGTGTGTCTGTGTGTCTGTGTGTCTGTGTGTCTGTGTGTCTGTGTGTCTGTGTGTCTGTGTGTCTGTGTGTCTGTGTGTCTGTGTGTCTGTGTGTCTGTGTGTCTGTGTGTCTGTGTGTCTGTGTGTCTGTGTGTCTGTGTGTCTGTGTGTCTGTGTGTCTGTGTGTCTGTGTGTCTGTGTGTCTGTGTGTCTGTGTGTCTGTGTGTCTGTGTGTCTGTGTGTCTGTGTGTCTGTGTGTCTGTGTGTCTGTGTGTCTGTGTGTCTGTGTGTCTGTGTGTCTGTGTGTCTGTGTGTCTGTGTGTCTGTGTGTCTGTGTGTCTGTGTGTCTGTGTGTCTGTGTGTCTGTGTGTCTGTGTGTCTGTGTGTCTGTGTGTCTGTGTGTCTGTGTGTCTGTGTGTCTGTGTGTCTGTGTGTCTGTGTGTCTGTGTGTCTGTGTGTCTGTGTGTCTGTGTGTCTGTGTGTCTGTGTGTCTGTGTGTCTGTGTGTCTGTGTGTCTGTGTGTCTGTGTGTCTGTGTGTCTGTGTGTCTGTGTGTCTGTGTGTCTGTGTGTCTGTGTGTCTGTGTGTCTGTGTGTCTGTGTGTCTGTGTGTCTGTGTGTCTGTGTGTCTGTGTGTCTGTGTGTCTGTGTGTCTGTGTGTCTGTGTGTCTGTGTGTCTGTGTGTCTGTGTGTCTGTGTGTCTGTGTGTCTGTGTGTCTGTGTGTCTGTGTGTCTGTGTGTCTGTGTGTCTGTGTGTCTGTGTGTCTGTGTGTCTGTGT